>BQNB010032681.1:0-52967 GCA_026074375.1 Tanacetum coccineum | reverse complement strand
ATTGTAATATAACATAATTGAGTACTTGATAAACTTTTATTTGTTGTTTTTTTTAATAAACGCATTTGCACGACATCTTACATTATGTCACATTCTGGTATGTCACGACATGGTGCAAACACCTCTAAAGAAATTTTATGTTTTCTTTTTTTTAGTTTCAGGTTACGGCCGTTTGTGTAGCTAACTATATATTTTGTTACGTCAAATGACAAGATTAAAGGAGTCGCGCCCCCCTGATCAGATCAAAAGGATGCCAAAAACCTACCGACATAACTGTTCCACCAAATTTGTGTTCTCGCTAACCATTTTCCTTGCTAAGACTGCTACCATTCTATGAATCAAAATTACGATAACTAATTCTGGGTGTGTCTTGGCGTATAACATATTTTGTATTCGTTGATACAACATATTTGGGTCTTGACAAAACAACACCACACACAATTTAGTGCCTGGATAACTTGACTGTCTCTCTAAATTATTTGTTTGTTTCGTGTAATTACTCAAAAAATATATAAGATTGACTACAATAATACAATATACATAAATGTCATTTACTATTAAGATTATTCTTTGAGCATTTCTGTTCACACACATCCAAAATCCAACACCTGTTATTCAAAGAAAGTGATGAGCATAGATTGCTTGTCTCCATCCAAACATTTTTTAAACGTTTGTTAGTTATATCAAAACGCATTAAATTGGTTACCTGGATAGCCACTTATGTCACAAACTATATCCAATACAACACTAATATTCACATATTATTCAATAATCCAGTTTCAAATGCATAATATATAATTGTGTTTAAACTAGTTTTGAGTAAATATGCAGATATTCATGTTTTAGTAAGCCAAAAGAATTTATACATGCATCTTACAAACTTATAACGTCGACATCTCTCCTACCGCGTTTTGATGGATGTTGGCAGCTTCCTCTTTTTTGGACAAATATGTTGGGCACTATTCGTAGCCTAATAAATACACAACATTGTACAGGAAACTTACCGGAACAAAAATAATATGAATACAAATGCGGAAACAGAACACACACAATAATGGTTTCCACGATTAGAGCAGTCATGGTCAATCCATTATAAGAGCAATCGTGGTCAATTCATTTTTAAACTAAAGAGAATATTTGTTAGTTTCGGGATTTGATAAAAGATGGTTTTATGATGATGTATTTCGTACTACTACTTGTTACTTCAAGGCGAGTTCTCTCTATCCTTAAAGCAATTTCGCCCTCACCGTTCTTTCGAACAATCGTGTTTTGGGTTACTGACGAATTGCCTCCCAAGATACAATGAAGCAACGTATGTAGCAATTATCAACACTACACGAGGTGGTGATAATCCGGATGAACTTCCGAGTTATCGAGGTTTTCAAGACACTACAAATAATAGTTCTATAACACTATTATTTATAGCAATCGGGTATAAAAGAAAGGTTTTGTATGATCAAAAAACGCAGAAAGAACCCAATATTTATAGGCAATCTCGTCAACCATTCAAATAGTCACATTGGTTTACAAAAAGGTGCTATTAGTGACGGTTTAGCAACGACTTAGTGACAGAAAAAGCGTCACTAATCTTTATTGCCAGAAACAGTCGCGATGCTTCAGTCACAAATACCCTATAAACAGATCTAACCGCCACCTTTTCGAGTTGACGCGTCTTCTCAATAATAAATTTAATTAGCGACGGTTTTGTGACAGAAAAAACTGTCGCTAATAGCAAATTCGTGGATCAAAACCAAAACACAACAAAACTCTTTATTTTTCTTCCTAAGACTTGACCCAAATTGACTTATGTTTGTTTTTGAAAATAGTTACCCAACAATCCCCCACCATTTTCAAAATAGACATAAGTTTTAAAAACGACACATAAGACCTAACCCGATTCAGAAAACCCCGGGGGTGTTATGCATAAGTAAAGATGGAATATTACACCTTGAATCTTTACGTAGTGAAAGCGCTCAAGCTTAACTAGGGTAAGAGTGGTTGAACCAAAGTCATTGAATCACCTTCCTTTATATGTTAAACGGAAACGCTTCACGCATATCTTTCCTCTCGTTCATTCAATCCACTTTGTGCCTACCCGTTTAAACTGGCCTTGGGTCTATATCTCGGTTTCTCATAATGCTTTAGAGCCAAGCCTTTTAGCTCATAGGAAGCGGCCTCACTTCAACATTCAGATTGGTGGACATTATCAAGGATGTTACCGTAGCTTAAACATCCCAACACAACATGTGTTATAATTCCATTAAGAATTTTCTAATTCACCATTTTCCTATAGTACGGTTCAAGTTCTACTAACCCTGAGATGATGATTAAATTTGCATAACTTCTAGTCACGTTCGGATGATGTACTTTTGCTTCTCTAGAGACTTGGTGAATAACTAAGCGTTAAGACAATGTTCCATCATGGGTGACTAATTGTACATGGGCTTGAGTCCCATCCCTTGCTAAGTACTTTTAATCAGTTTTCTTGGTAGTCTTTTGTAAAAGGATCTGCTAAGTTCTTACTAGATCGTAAGAAGCTAACGGTGATCACCCTATCATTTATCAATTGATTGACTTGTCTGTGTCTAAGTCCAATATGCCTGGACTTACCATTTTACGCTTGATTGTACGCTCTTGATAGTGTAGATTGACTATCACAATGCACAGATATTGGCGGCATAGGTTTCAGCCATAAGGGTATGTTTATTAACAAGTCCCGTAGCCATTCTGCTTCTTTGCAACATGAAGCCAGTGCTACAAACTCTGCTGCCATAGTAGAGTTTGTTAAACAACTCTGTTTCTTTGATCCCCAAGACACTACACCCCCACCAAAAGTGAATATCCATCCGCTCGTGGATGCTTAGTCTTCTTGATCAGTTATCCAACTTGCATCAGTATAACCTTCTAATACTAATGGATCTTCGTTGTATTCCAAACCATAATCCATGGTTTTCTTTAAGTATTTAAATACTCGATTTACAACATCCTAGTGTTCCTTGTCAGGACTACTAGTATGCCTACTTAATCTTCCTACGTCATAAGCAATATCAGGTCTAGTACATGTCATTGCATACATAAGACTTCCAATAACCTTAGCATACTTATTTTGGGCTAAGATTCTGGCAGTATTGTAAGTTAATTTGGAACCTACTTCGAATAGAGTGCTAACAGGCAAGCAATTAAAGTTATCAAAGCGCTTTAAGATCTTTTCGATATAATGAGACTGTGTTAACATCAGTCTATTTTCCTTTCGAAGAATCTTGATGCCTAGGATGACATCAACTTCTCCTAAATCTTTCATATCGAAGTTTTCAGACAACAGTTTCTTTGTCATTTGCACTTGTTCTAGGTCAGTTCCAAAGATTAACATATCATCAATATAATCATCTATAACACCTTTTCCATTTATGAATCTGCTATACACACACTTGTCTGATTCGTTAATTCTAAAGCCATTAGATAGGATCACTTGATTGAACTTTTGATGCCATTGTTTGAGAGCTTGTTTAAGACCATACAAGGATTTAATAACTTTACAAACTTTATTTTCTTGTCCTTGTATTACAAAACCTTCTGGTTGCTCCATGTACACTTCCTCCTCTAATTCACCATTTAAGAAAGCAGTCTTGACATCCATTTGGTGAATTATGAGCTTATTTATGGAAGCTAAGGCTATCAAAATTCTAATGGTTGTATTCCTTGCAACCGTGGCGTATGTGTCAAAGTAATCAAGTCCTTCTCTTTGTGTGAAACCCTTGGCAACCAATCGTGCCTTAAACTTTTCAATACTGCCATCAATTCTTAATTTCCTTTTGAAAATCCATTTACTCTTAATGGCTTTTGATCCAGGAGGTTAAGTCCTGACAGAATCTAAGTATTCGTTCCTATGATGAATCATTCATCATTCACAGCTTCTTTCCAAAATGATAAATCGTGAGATTTCATTGCTTCAGAGTATGTTTGTGGGTCTTCATCCAAATTGTAAATTATTGGATATTCCCTTTTTAAACCTTTTATATCTCCTTCAACTAATACCTCAAAAATCATGACCGGAATGTTCCTATATGCCATCATTGACGATGCTCCTTCTAGGTTCAACTTGTGATGAAATCCGAGAAAGCATCAATCAATTATTCCCTTTATGAGTAGTTATAGGGGAGGGGGGAATATCTGGTAACACAGTTTCATTAGAGATTTCATGTGCCTTGGGATAGTTTTGAACCTATTTTCGTCAAAGCGAGCATCTCTAGATTCAATAATAGTATTAACCGAAATTAGATCATTTGGTTCTACTACTATAAATCTATAGGCTTTGCTATTTTGAGCATAACCCAAAAATATGCATTCAATGCCTTTGTCTCCTAATTTTCTTTTCTTTGACTCAGGGAGTCGGACAATGGCCCTACATCTCCATATTCGAAGATAGTCTAGTTTTGGAGTTCTTTGGTTCCATAACTCATATGGAGTTTTAATACTCCTCTTGCTTGGTACTCTGTTAAGTATTAAACTATTTTGTAAGCAATTCGTTCACCCCAATATCCAGAACTTAATCCCAATATGACATCATGGAGTTAACCATATCCATCAAAGTGTGATTCTTTCTTTCCGCAATACCATTCTGTTGTGGTGTATACGGAGCTGTAACTTTGTGAACAATAACCGTATATTGGAAATATCTAAGATCATAGTATTCACTACCCCTATCAGCCCGAAGGCATTTTATTCTAGTATCACACTTAGATTCTACTTCACTTTTGTAGATCCTAAATTTTTCAAGGACTTCATCTTTTGAATGTAAAAGATAGACATAGCAATATCGTGAGTAATCATCGATACAAAGAATGCAACAATACTTTTTCCCACCAATTGTTGGTGTAGCATGTAAGTCACATACGTCACTATGCACTAATTCTAAGGTTTTAGAAGATCTTTGAATTGTAGGAAAAGGTAGCCTAGTAATCTTAGGTAAGGCATGCATGTTTGACATTTATCATTTTTATAATCTAGTTTAGGAATTAGATTTGCATTAGCCATATTTCTCATGCGTCTAAAATAAACGTGACCTAATCTAGCATGCCATAATAAGGAAGAGTCAAAGTAATAAGAACTAGTAGGCATTTTATTGACAGCATCTTGTTAGATACAATACCGATCAAACGGCATTCATTAGCGTCGCTTATTTCAGTCATGGTTTAACATCATTCACACAACTATTTCAACCTCTTTAATTTCAATTTGAAACATTTCACACCGTTGTGATAGCCTTTCCAACGAACTGCCACCTTTGTAGAAGGATGAACTTAATCAGATTTAACAGACAAGTATAAAAGCCCGAATTTGTTCAGGAGTGATCCAGACACCAAATTCTTACGGACATCTGGAACATGGAGAACATCATTAAGGGTTAAGGTGTTGCCATAAGTGAACACCAAATCGATTTTACCTTTTCTTTTCACTTGTGCAGTTGAGTGGTTTCCCATGTAGAGCATAGAGTATAAAGGCTCATATGTTTTGAGTATGGTCAAGTCGTTGCACACGTGTCGAGTGGCTTCAGAGTCCACACACCAAGATTTCTCTTCTTCGAGCGAGAACGCTTCAGATATCATGGCAACAAAGTTATTATCTTTGTTCTTGTTGTCATTTCCTCCATCCTGATTCTTTTTTAACGCGCGGCATTCCCGCTTGAAATGTCGGCTTTTTGCAATTGTAGCAGATGACATCCTTTTTATTCTTTTTGAACTTCTTTTTGTCCTTATCATCGTGTCTACGTTTCTTTCCACAGCTTTGGAAGATTCTCCCTTTTCCTCCACGACGTGTACCTTGGATGTGTCATCATTTGTTTTGTTTTCCAAACGATACTTGTTAGGAAAATATTGTAAACAGACTTAATACTGTTAGTATTAAAGTTAAGTCTGTTTGAGTAATCGTTTAGTAACTGATAAAATAGTTAGTACTGGTTAGTATAGAAGTTAAGTCTGGTAGATCAAGTTAAGTCTGCCAAGTCATAAACTTAAGTCTGACAGTATTAAAGTTAATACAGTATGACCAACAGTTAAGTCTGTATTGAATTATATTAATAGTTAATCAATTAGCGTTAATCTAGAAGAGATAAAGCATATCTCTTAACAGCGTCTAGGGTTCCTTAATCTATAAAAGGAACAAGAAATAGTATGTAAAAATGAGTTGATTGAGTAAATTCACAATCAAAAGTAAAAGTAATAGCAAGTTTGATATTCGTTCTTGTGTTCATCTGGTATAGATATTGAATATTACAGCGTCAATATTTTGATATTCCAGTTATGGACTACAATAGTATCTTTGGAGTATATTCAAAGGACTATAGAGTCGTTTAAGGCTCAATGAGAACCTGTTTATAAGGACCTACAAGTGGTAAACAAAAGCCACCAAAGGGTACTTTACACACGATTGAGAACATAGATCAAAACCTTTTAATTCCACCAAATTCAAGTAGATCATGTCTGCAAACGATAATTTTTTCTCTTCATGATGATGATGAACATTCTCTTCAGCCGATGCATCTTTGATGGATATGTACCAGCACCACAAGAGATTCTCCTGCTAAGAATCCACCACAATTATCACCACAAAACACACTTTAAACATTAAACTGCCCCGTTCTTCAAAGGAGATTATGATACTTGGGCAATGGAAATGGAACATTATCTTGAGTATATAGATAATGAGGTGTGGAAAGTGATTCAGAATGGGAACTCAAAGAAGCGAGTCACCAAAGGTAGGATGTATGGAATACAGGGGTACTTCCTCCAACCACACAGAGGGAACATTTTGCGTGATGAGAAAGAAAGGAAAGCTAGAACACTACTGTTAATTGGCAGTTCCAAAAGTTCATCTCAGGGCGTATTCATGCATGGATTATGCCAAAGAGATCAGGGTAGCCAACAAGACAAGATTTGGTGGTACTGCGAAACTCGAAGAAAAAGCCAAAAAGCTGTTTTGTAGTACACATTTGAGGCATTTACTATCTCATCTAAGGAAAAGCTTAGAAAAAAGGATATGAATAGGTTCCAAAAACTCCTATGCACAGTTGGATGCCCTTGGTGCTGGTGTGTCAGATGAAGATGCAAATCACAAGTTTTTGAGGTCCCTTCCTCCTGGTGGAAAATATAGTACATCAAAAAAAGCGAAAAAAGAAAAGAAAAAAAAAAAAAAAAAGAAAAAACACCGAGAAGAAAAAAACAGTCTAGCCATGACAATGGAGAAACGAAGAAGAATATTGACACACTGTCATAGATGATTATACAATAATCTAGTGCTTAGAACAAGACATCCAAAAGACATACATCTTCTTTCCCTGGCATCTGAAATGTGGTCTTTTATACAAGCCAAAGCCTATTCAAGCAATCATAAGCCACAGCCACAGCCAGGAAGTTATAGTTCTTTTATACCAATTCCTTCTTCCAAAGCAACACCAACTGCTACTCCGGTCTTGCTATGAAGTTATCCATTCTTTTTTCTAGCCACAAATGCTGATGATGTGAGACATGATACATGAAGACCTAGATCAAATTGAAGATCTGGATTTGAAGAGATGGATTATAAATGGCAGATTGCTATGACTGCCAAAAAGATTAAAAGTTCTACAAGAAAGACAGGTCAGAAGGCCAAGAGGTGGATGGAAAAAGCATGTGGCAATTTGATAAGAGAAAAGTTGAATGTTTCAATTGCCACAATACTGGGCATTTTGCTAGGGAGTCAAGTTTAAAGTTCAAAAGAAGGAACAGGCAGGAAGCCGGTAAAGTCAGAATTCTTCAAGCCATTGCAAATTAGAAAATGAAAGCCTGGAAGACCATTGATGAAGGTCAGATCGATTAGGGTAGAGAGCAAACTACAGATGAGGCACGCACAAGCTCTAATGCTTTCACTGAGAATAATGAGTAAACAATGTGCACTAAATTGTGTTTTAGAATCATATAATGCCTTCAAGCTAAGTAATGAGTGAACTGGCAATCTGAATTTGGTGACCAAGAAGCGGCCTTAGATGCCTATAATCTAGCTAGTTAAGAAATTAGAATCTCAGCTCAAAGCTCCCACAAACAACAATCTTCCTTAATGAAACTTAAATTCAAGCCAATCAAATTTTTTGAAAAGATGAAAAGCTGAAAAAGTAAAGAAGAATAGGAATGAAAGCTGTCAAAGACAAAGATGCTTTTAACAAAAAATTTTTACTCTGGACTCAACTTCTAAAAATCTTTTGGAAGCTAATTTAATGTGGATGAGCTCCAACAGGTTAAGTATAGGTTAGGATAAGGCATCAAATCAAATGCGTAGGTCCTAGGATGAGAAGAAGAAATAAGTATGAGTAATTTTTTGCTTTTAGGAAACAGATGCAAATAAATAATGACATCCCTCAAACGCAGATTAAAAAGGTAGAATAAAAGGTGTCCCCCATCCTCCTTAGTTGGGATTTATACCCCTAAGGAACGATGAGACATAGATGATTCTCTGTAAGAGTATGGAAATATGGGCCTCAAGCTCAATCTCCTAGTCCTACTGAATCTGAAGCAGTTCACAGTTTACTCAACTAGTCAAACCACTGACAGTGAGTGGGAAACAAGAACTGTATCTGACCATTCAGTCAATGATGACCCTAATCCCAAACCTTCTATTGAGCAAGATCCCATTGCCACCCCAAAAGACTCAACCACAAATGCTTAACCCACACAACAGTTGACCTAGTTGTGCACAGCAGTAAAAACTCCTAGTAACCAATAGGACACCAGTGACTCCCTCACCTATTCACCCTTCATATACTAGACATAATTGGAATCAAGGAATGCACAGGGACTTTTGTGTACAGA
The DNA here is from genome assembly GCA_026074375.1 of Tanacetum coccineum. Classification (NCBI taxonomy): domain Eukaryota; kingdom Viridiplantae; phylum Streptophyta; class Magnoliopsida; order Asterales; family Asteraceae; genus Tanacetum; species Tanacetum coccineum. The sequence goes on along the minus strand of BQNB010032681.1, from coordinate 44,127 downwards.
ATACATTGAAAAAAGAAAACCATGTTTGTGTGTGTGAGAAGTCCTTCGTCACTTGATTAAGGACAGTGACTATATGAGAAAAAAGTGGCAAGGGAAGCTCTTTAAGAGCACAAGGTGGTTTCATGCTAATTTAGCAAGCTACACCAGCCTGGACAACTACAAACAAAGGGTGAATAAAGCAAATCAATTCACTCCCAGACCTGTACAACTAAACAACATTAGACCCAACCTTAGTACTGCTAGCAAAACTATTAAAACTGGTAGGGTAAATGTTAATACTGGTCATGGAAATGTTAGTTCTGTTAGTTCAGCTGGCACTCAAATTAAGTCTGGTGCTTCTAGATTTAATACTGGCAAGCAACATGTTAATTCTGGTAGTGTGCATGTTAATTCTGGCACTCAATTTAAGTCTGGTGCTTCTAAATTTAATACTGGCAAGCAACATGTTAAGTCTGGTAGTGTAAATTGTTAATACTGGTGGTTTATGTTAATACTGGTTGCGGGAAATTTGACTTTTTTTGCTTAAATTACTGATTAAATGTAACCGTTAGAGATTTTTACGGCGCAATAGTAGTCCAACAGAGTAGCTATATATAGATAAAGTTTGATTTCTCTTTCATACTTTTCTTTTATTGCTATCTCCTTTTCTTTTGCAAAGTCAAAAATTTCCTCTCTAACGAAAATAGTCAAGCGTTCTGCTACCAGCATCTACAATTTCATTCACAATAAAACCTAAGTACTTAATACGGTTGTCCAATAGCTCAAAATAAATTATTTGACAAACACAATCAAGTAGGGGTTTTTGCGCAAGCCTAACGATAGTGCAGGGTTTGCTGAATAAGTGACTTCTTCGAGGTTCCAACCTCAGGTGATTCTTTAACTGCTAATCCAACTATCTTTGATTCCTCGCTTGTGAAACAAATTTGGCAGATGCTATTGCAGAACGAAATAGGATCGGGGTTTTCTAGAAAATAAGTGCTACATTGACACCATAAGGTACACAAACTCTGAGGCGTCAATTAGGGATTTCACTTCACTTAGATGACAGCCACAGGAATTACAATGAATACCTACTGATGACCTTTTTGAGGTATGGCCAAATAGGGTATCCTACTGATGGAACTTTTACCTTTTGGAAAAGTTTCTTTACACCCCAATGGCGATGATTGGTCACCATCTTTTGCACTGTATAAGCTCTAAAAGTGGTGGATGGGATCAATTTGATAGCAATATTGCTACTGGCTTTGGATCTGTCCTATCTACTGTAGAGTTTTTAGTAATTTTTCAAAACACATATTGATGGTAGTGATGGCCAATTTGAAGAACAAGAAAAAGTTTTTGAATGTATCCCTTTTTCTGCAAAATAATTTTGAGATATTACACAGAAAACAAACACCCTTAATATCAGCCTGCGAGCCAGACCAGAAAGATATTTGGGAATATGACAAGAGGTTTTCAAGGGCACCAAGACCTTTATTGCCTTCTATGTTGCTTGTTGCTAACTACCCTCTTTGAGCAGGACAAGAACATGCTACTCAAGCTCAATCCCAACCAACACCAACACCACCACCTATCCCAACATCTACATCTCCACCTCCACCTATTCCATCACCAACACCACCACCTATCCCAACATCTACATCTCCACCTCCACCTATTCCATCACCAACACCACCACCTATTCCAACACCTACATCACCACCACCACCACCACCTGAGACTGAACCTACCACAGATGAGTACCTCTATGAGGAGCACTCTCCTGTCCACCATCACTTCTCACCCTCACAAGAACAGGCTCCAAGTCGCATGCCAATTATGAAGTTGCTTCACACAGTTCCGCAAGTTGATTCAAGAATAGATACCTGAATTGGATCTCAAACAAACGCAACTAACCAAGGGAATTCAATAGTTGAAGCAAGACAAGAAGGTGAAGAAGTTGGAAGGGTTTCTAAAAAGGAGAATTTAGTTTGACATATCAGGAGAGATGAAGAACCTGAGGCTCAAGGAGGAAAAGTCAAGCTGATCCTCAAGATTCATCATACAAGGAATGGTTACACTCCTACAAACAAAGCACTGCTTCATGTAGGAACAAGTGGAAGATATTAGCCCAAACACTCTGAAACGCCAAAACTCCTCTCAAAGGTTGCCTCTTTAAAGTCAAAGGTCCATTGACAAAGGAAAGAGGTACAAGAACAGAAAAGAGACAAAGGTAAAGAAATAGTCTCAGCTTGGACTTTCAACAAGATGATGCTGGTGCTGAAAAGATTAATACTGCTGGTGAGATTAATGCTGCTAGTATTGAAGTTAATACTGGTAGTATTGAACTTAATACTGTTATTGAGCAAGATAGTACTGCCGGTGAAAATAAAGGACAAAGGAAGGCGAAAGCTCCTAAGCTCATTGAAGAAACTCTAAGAATACAAAGGAAAAAATTTTACAAGAATAAGCAGCCTTGCAGAAGCAATAAATTGGATTCCTTACAAAAAGAAGAGGAGGCTTGGCGCAAAATAACAATTGGAGTGCTTCTTCAAGCACAAAGGAATTGCAGAAGAAGAAGAGTTGAACTGAGCAACAGAAGAAAAGAAAAGCTCAGTTACAAATTTGAGCTCAGCATTATACAAATTAAGATTGGTATTTGATTAGAGCAAAACTGAAGCCAAATGCAGGATCATCAAAGGCATGCTTGGAAGTGAACTTCAAGATAGAGATTTTTCTAAGAAAATGTGATCTTATAAAATCAAAGAAAGAAGTTTTTGCTGAAGAACGAGCCAAAGCAAAAGAAACAAGCCCAGACCCAATCACACTAAAGACTTACAGTGTAGAACTACTTAAAGAAATCAAGGTCATGGAAGTTAAATCAGCTGAGGAAGGTGAGCTTTGAAGAAGTCGAGGAAGAGATTGACAATCTTGTAAAACAGAGTTGAGTCTTTGCTCAATAAGTTTTTGAACCCACTAAAGAAAGCTTGAAAAGATTTGGTGAAAGCTTCAAACAAAGACCTCCAAAGAGACTGAAAGAAGACAAAGATGAAGCAGCAAAAGATGATGAACCCAACAAAGGAAGTCTTGAAAGAGAAGAAAATAGATTAGCTAGGAACGTATTGTAATACAAGTGTGGATAAGAATGACTCTGAAGATTCAGATAAGGTTGGTGAGCAAGAAGAAACTGGCACAGGTACTGAAACTCCTATTAATCCTGTTCCTGTAGCTATGAAAACAGCCTAGAGTAGGATTTTTTTTTTTTTTTTTTTTTTTTTTTTTTGGTTTTTTGTGTGGTGTTTTTTTTTTTTTTTTTTTTTTGCTACTTATAAGATTATTAAACAAGGAGAAAAAGGAGTATACCAAATTGTTAGGGAAGATGGAACAGATATAGTATACATTAATTTTGGTGCTATGTTAAAATCTATATCTAGAGATGACCTTACTGAGTTGTACAGGATAGTAATGAATAGATATGGGTTGGATGGACCTGAGGATAAGTTAGAGAAGGGATTCTGGAAATGTTTAAGAATTATGTTTGAAGAACCTCTAAGCACAGATTCTATATGGAGTGAGATAGAACAGCAAAAGATTGTAAGTTGGAGATACTATGATACTAGTAGGGTACATTGTTTGAACTTAGAATCTATGGATGTTTACTTGTTGTCTGATAGAAAATATCCACTTTCTGCTGAGATATGTCAAACTATGTTGAAAATGAAGCTTTTGGATGGAAAGATGAATGAGGATTGCTATAGATTGTTGAAAATGATGGAAAAACAAGCAGGCATTAGAAAATAGTCAAATGTGTAGGGTTGAAAGCCTAGGATAGAAGTTGAGAAGGATAACACTTGGTGAAGGTGCTATGCACTAACACAACAAATGGTTATCAGTTCACCATGTCTAACCAACATAAGGACTGGCTAGTCCAGGAGCAAACGGCTCTTGGTAAAGACTTCTCAAATCCGTTCTTCTATGATACAACTTGCCAAATAAGTTTGTAATGGTTTACAACTCACCTACTGTTAAAGTGAAGAGTTGGCTAGCCCACAAGTTTAGGCTGTGGTAAAACTGTGAACAACCATAACTAGTCCATAATATTATGGCTTAGGGGTAAAGACTTGCAATCCATATTAGATGGTTGACATTTACCAAAAATTGTATTGGTATTCAATGCACCAAAGAATTTAAACTAAATGCATGGCACTCCAGAGAAACGGCTAGCTGGTAGAGAGTATCAAATCCGTTTATAGCTATGATTTGCTCAAAATCAAAATGTATCATGTACCATGGTCCCTTACAAACCTAAAACATTGACTAGTCCAGAGCAAACGGCTCATTGGTAAAGACACAACAATCCGTTTATGCTGTTAAGTTTTTGCCAAAAAACTATATTTTTGTTGCAGCAAGCTTGGAGTGCTAGGAAGACTAGTTGCTGTCAAGATTAGAAGACTAAAGACACATTATTTTGAAGACAGAAGTTTTCAAAGACAATCCTCTAAAGCCCATGTGAAGCTTAAAGTATTTAAAGAGCGAAAATGTATTAAAGAACGGAAGTTCTAAATGAAGATCAAGTTAGGGATTGCTTTAGGAAAATATTGTAACAGACTTAATAACGGTTAGTATTAAAGTTAAGTCTGTTAGTTATAGTTTAGTAGCTGATAGAAATAGTTAGTACTGTTAGTATATAAGTAAGTCGGTGTAAGACAAAGTGAGTCTCCCATTAACTTAAGTCTGACAGTATTAAAGTTAATACTGTTTGACCAGACAGTTAAGTCTGTTGTAATTATAGTAATAGTTATCAATTAGCGTTAATCTAGGAAGAAATAAGCATTATCTCTTAACGCGTTTAGGGTTCCTTAAGTCTATAAAAGGAACATAGAATAGTATTGTAAAAATGAGTTGATTGAGTATTCACAATCAAATAGTAATAGTAATAGTAATAGCAAGTTTGGTATTCATTCTTGTGTTCATCTTGGTATAGATATTGATATTCCGCGTCAATATTTGTATTCACAGTTATTGTCTCTCATAGTATCTTTGGATTTATTCAAAGGACTATAAGTCATTTAAGGCTCATTGAGATCCTGTTTATAAGGACCTACAATACTGTTCTTCAATAAGAAGATGCTTGCCAAGGTCTTTTAAGGATAAATCATCCTTACGATGTTTAAGATTTTTCTTAACATCTTTCCAAGTGGATGGGAGTTTGTCAATGATGGATGCCACTTGTATAGATTCATCCATGTTCATGTTGTTTTATGTAAACATACTAAGAATGTGCTCAAGTTCATACATTTGGTCCATTATTGGACGTGAATCTACCATTTTGTAAGAATTAAATTTGGAAACAATAAATTTCTTACTTGTTGCGTCTTTCGTGAAGTAACGTTCCTCGAGAGCATTCCAAAGTTCCTTAGCCGTGGAATAGTTCTGATATACGTCGAAGAGCGGATCCGACATAGCATTAAGACGCTCACGGGACGCAGCCAGGGTTTCGTCTTCGGATTCCTCGGGGTACGGCTTGGTAAGGACATATGCAAATTTCAATGTGGCTAAAAGAATTTACATTTTCTTTTGCCAATAAAACACTTGTGACTATCATCGCTAAAATGTTGCACTAACCCTCATGTGGCCACACCAACTTACCAAAAGGCCGGGGATTAGCACGAAGCTGAAAGTTGATTAATTAAATATGGTTTGATAAAGATGGTTTTATGATGATGTATTTTGTACTACTACTTGTTACTTCAAGGCGAGTTCTCTCTATCCTTAAAGCAATTTCGCCCCTACCGTTCTTTTGAACAATCGTGTTTTGGGTTACCGACGAATTACCTCCCAAGATACAATGAAGCAACGTATGTAGCAATTATCAACACTACACGAAGTGGTGATAATCCGGATGAACTACCGAGTTATCAAGGTTTTCAAGACACTACAAATAATAGTTCTATAGCACTATTATTTATAGCAATCTGGTATAAAAGAAAGGTTTTGTATGTGTTTATTTTGGTTTTGGATGATCAAAAAATGCAGAAAGAACCCAATATTTATAGGCAATCTCGTGACCATTCAAATAGTCACATTGGTTTACAAAAAGGTGCAATTAGTGACGGTTTAGCGACGACTTAGTGACAGAAAAAGTGTCACTAATCTTTATTGCCAGAAACAATCGCGATGCTTCAGTCACAAACACCCTATCAAAAGATCTAACCGCCACCTTTTCGATTTGACGCGTCTTCTCTATAATAAATTTAATTAGCGGCGGTTTTGTGACAGAAAAAATTATCGCTAATAGCAATTTCGTAGATCAAAACCAAAACACAACAAAACTCTTTATTTTTCTTCCTAAGACTTGACCCAAATCGACTTATGTTTCTTTTTGAAAATAATTACCCAACAATCCCCCACCATTTTCAAAATAGACATAAGTTTTGAGAACGACACATAAGACCTAACCCGATTCAGAAAACCCCGGGGGTGTTATGCATAAGTAAAGATGGAATATTACACCTTGAATCTTTATGTAGTGAAAGCACTCAAGCTTAACTAGGGTAAGAGTGGTTGAACCAAAGTCATTGAACCACCTTCCTTTATATGTTAAACAAAAACGCTTCACGCTTATCCTTCTTCTCGTTCATTCAATCCACTTTGTGCCGACCCGTTTAAACTGGCCTTGGTTCTATATCTTGGTTTCTCAGAATGCTTTAGAGCCAAGCGCTTCAGCTCATAGGAAGCGACCTCACTTCCACATTCAAATAGGTGGACATTATCAAGGATGTTACCGTAGCTTAAACATCCCAAGACAACATGTGTTATAAATCCATTAAGAATTTTCAAATTCACCTTTTTCCTACACTACGGTTCAAGTTCTACTAACCCTGGGATGATGATTAAATTTGCAGAACTTTTAGTCACGTTCGGATGATGTACTTTTGCTTATCTAGAGACTTGGTGAATAACCAAGCGTCAAGACAAGGTTCCATCATGGGTGACTAATTGTACATGGGCTTGAGTCCCATCCCTTGCGAAGTACTTTCAATCAGTTTTCTTGGTAGTCCTTTTATAAAAGGATCTGCTAAGTTATTACTAGATCGTAAGAAGCTAACGGTGATCACCCCATCATTTATCAAATGATTGACTTGTCTGTGTCTAAGTCCAATATGCATGGACTTACCATTGTACACTTGATTGTACGCTCTTGATAGTGTAGATTGACTATCACAATGCATAGATATTGGCGGCATAGGTTTCGGCCATAAGGGTATGTTTATTAACAAGTCCCGTAGCCATTCTGCTTCTTTACAGCATGAAGCCAGTGCTATAAACTCTGCTACCATAGTAGAGTCTGTTAAACAACTTTCTTTGATCCCCAAGATATTGCACCCCCACCAAGAGTGAACATCCATCCGCTCGTGGATGCGTAGTCTTCTTAATCAGTTATTCAACTTGCATCAGTATAACCTTCTAATACTGATGGATCTCCGCTGTATTCCAAACCATAATTCATGGTTTTCTTTAAGTATTTAAATACTCGATTTACAGCATCCCAATGTTCCTTGCCAGGACTACTAGTATGCCTACTTAATCTTCCTACGGCATAAGCAATATCAGGTCTAGTACATGTCATTGCATACATAAGACTACCAATAACCTTAGCATACTTATTTTGGGCTAAGATTCTGGCAGTATTGTAAGTTAATTTGGAACCTACTTCGAATGGAGTGCTAACAGGCAAGAAATTAAAGCTATCAAAGCGCTTTAAGATATTTTCTATATAATAAGACTGTGTTAACATCAGTCTATTTTCCTTTCGAAGAATCTTGATGCCTAGGATGACATCAGCTTCTCCTAAATCTTTCATATCGAAGTTTTCAGATAACAGTTTCTTTGTCATTTGCACTTGTTCTAGGTCAGTTCCAAAGATTAACATATCTTCTACATATAAGCAGATTATAACTCATTTTCCATTAACAAATCTACTATACACACACTTTTTTTATTCGTTAATTCTAAAGCCATTAGATAGGATCACTTGATCTAGTTTTTTATGCCATTGTTTAGGAGATTGTTTAAGCCCATACACGGATTTAATAAGTTTACAAACTTTGTTTTCTTATCCTTGTATTAAAAAACTGTCTGGTTGTTCCATGTACACTTCCTCCGCTAATTCACCATTCAAGAAAGCAGTCTTGATATCCATTTGGTGAATTATGAGTTTATTGATAGAAGCTAATGCAATCAAAATTCTAATGGTTGTGGTTCGTGCAACGTGTGCGTATGTGTCAAGGTAGTCAAGTCATTCTCTTTGTGTGAAACCTTTGGCAACAAACCATGCCTTAAACTTGTCAATACTGCCATCAACTCTTAATTTTCTTTTGAAAATTAATTTACTCTTGATGGATTTTGATCTAGGGGTAAATCTACAAGAATTCAAGTATTATTTCCTATGATGGAATCCATAATGAATCATGAGATTTCATTGCTTCAGAGTATGTTTGTGGGTCTTCATCCAAATTATAAATTATTGGATATTCTCGTATTAAACCTTGTCTGTTTCCTTCAACTAGATACATTTCAAAATCAGGACCGAAGGTGCTTTGCCTTCGTTGACGAGTGCTCCTTCTAGGTTCAACTTTTTGATGATTTGGGGAAGAATCATCATCATTCCCTTTGGCGGTTATGGGAATTCCTGTTGACATAATTTCCTTAGAAATTTCATGTGCCTTACGAACATTTTTGAACATATGTTCGTCAAATGTGCATCTCTAGATCCAATAATAGTATTAACCGAAATTAGATGATTCGGTTCTACTACTATAAATCTATAAGCTTTGCTATTTTAGGCATAACCCAAAATATGCATTCAGTGCCTTTGTCTCCTAATTTTCTTTTCTTCGACTCAAGGAGTCGGACTATAGCCCTACATCCCCATATTCGATGGTAGTCTAGTTTTGGAGTTCTTTGTCTCCATAACTCGTATGGAGTCTTAATACTCCTCTTTCTTGGTACTCTCTTAAGTATGTAAGTAAGCAACGCTTCATCCTAATATCTAGAACTTAATCCAGAATAGGACATCATAGAGTTATCCATATCCATCAAAGTGCGATTATTTCTTTCTGCAATACCATTTTGTTGTGGTGTATACAGAGCTGTAACTTGGTGAACAATTCCCGTAGATTCAAAATATCTAGGATCATAGTATTCACCACCCCTATCAGTACACAAACATTTTATTTTTGTATCACACTTAAATTCTACTTTATTTTTATAGATCTTAATTTTTTCAAGGACTTCATCTTTTGAATGTAAAAGATAGACATAGCAATATCGCGAGTAATCATCGATACAAGTAGCAAAATATTTTTTCCCACCAATTATTGGTGTATCATGTAAATCACATACGTCACTATGCACTAATTCTAAGATTTTAGAAGTTTTTTGAATTGTAGGAAAATGTAGTCTGGTAATCTTAGTATGCATGTATGTTTGACATTTATCATTTTTAGAATCTAACTTAGGAATTAGATTTGCATTAGCCATATTTCTCATGCGTTTAAAATAAACATGACCTAATCTAGCATGCCATAGTAAGGAAGAGTTCATGTAAGCATAACTAGCATGTATTTTATTGATATCATCATTGTTAGTTACAATACCAGCAGACGCATTATTAGCGTCGCTTACTTCAGTCATGTTTACATCATTCACACTACTGTTTACAACATCTTTAATGTTTAATTTAAACATTCCGCTGGTGTGATAGCCTTTGCCAACAAACTTGCCACCTTTGGAGAGAATGAACTTATCAGATTCAATACAAGTTTGAAGCCAAATTTGTTTAGGATTGATCCAGATACCAAATTCTTGCGGACATTAGGGACATGAAGGACATCTTTAAGGATTAAGGTGTTGCCAGAAGTGTACACTAAATCAATTTTACCCTTTCCTTTCACTTGTGCAGTTGAGTGGTTTCCCATGTAGAGCATAGAGTTCAAAGGCTTGTATGTTTTGAACATGGCCTGGTCATTGTACACGTACCAGGTAGCTCCAGAGTCCACCCACCAAGATCTCTCTTTGTAGAGGGAGAATGCCTCAGATATCATGGCAACAAAGTTGTTATCTTTGTTCTTGTTTTCATTCCCTCCATCTTGTTTCTTCTTTAAGATGCGACATTCCCGCTTAAAATGTCCCGGCTTTTTGTAGTTGTAGCAGATGACATCCTTTTTGTTCTTTTTGGACTTCTTTTTGTCCTTGTCATCGTGCCTGCATTTCTTTCCACCAGCTTTGGACGATTCTCTCTTTTCCTCCATGACATGTACCTTGGATGTGTCATCATTTTCTTTGTTTTCCCAACGATATTGTTCTTCAATAAGAAGATGCTTGCCAAGGTCTTTCAAGGATATATCATCCTTACGATGTTTAAGGTTTTTCTTAACATCTTTCCAATTGGATGGGAGTTTTTCAATGATGGATGCCACTTGTATGGATTCATCCATGTTCATGTTGTTTTGTGTAAACATACTAAGAATATGCTCAAGTTCATACATTTGGTCCATTATCGGACGTGAATCTACCATCTTGTAAGAATTAAATTTAGAAACAACGTTGCTCGAGAGCATTCCAGAGTTTCCTAACCGTGGAGATACGCCAAAGAGCGAATCAGACATAGCATTGAGGATGTGTCCAAGGCAAATGAAATCGTCATTTTCAAACTTGAGACGTTCACGGGATGCAACCAAGGTCTTGTTTTTAGATTCCTTGGGGTACGGTTTCGTCAGGACGTATGCAACATTTAATGTGGCTAAAATAAATTGCATTTTCTTTTGCCAACGCTTGAAACTTCCACCATCAAAATGGTCCAACTTCACAATGTCAGTTAACATTTACATCAGGTTCTTTGATGTCATCTTGACACGAATTGCTTTAATATTGTTTGTTTCAGGGTTTAATAAAGATGGTTTTATGATGATGTATTTCGTACTACTACTTGTTACTTCAAGGCGACTTCTCTTTATCCTTAAAGCAATTTCGCCCCCACTGTTCTTTTGAACAATCGTGTTTCAGGTTACCAAAGAATTGCCTCCCAAGATACAATGAAGCAACGTATGTAGCAATTATCAACACTACACGAAGTGGTGATAATCCGGATGAACTACCGAGTTATCGAGGAGTTATAGACACTACAAATAATATTTCTATAGTAATATTATTTGTAGCAATCGGGCAACGCAAGAGATGATTTTGTTTTGTGAGATTGTGTTTTAAATGAATGAAAACGTTGGATATTGGCTGGCTATATATATATGATTCTTTGTAACTATTCAAACAGTCACATACCCTTTCATACCCCTCCAAACAATACCTTTTGTGACTCTTATCTTTATGTTAAAGAAACATCCAGTAGTCACATCCTTTGAGCAACAATGACGCTTCAAAAAGTCCCAATTGTTATTTTGACAGTTATTAATGAAAGTACAATTGTTACGAATCAACACATCTTGAATTACACAACGTTATAAAATGAATTATGAAAAACATAATTGTTGTCCTACTATAACATATTAATTCAAGATATAAACAAACAATTGAACACTCTTATATAAACTAATATTGTTTTCATTCATTGATGTGGGACAAAAACTTCTCTTCTAAATTTCCTAAGATTTCATCCAAGACTGGACTAATGTTTGTTTTGAAAATAATTACCCAACAAAATAGGCTTACCTATTATTATAGTTATTGATCTTATGAGGCATATATCCAATGTAGCATGAAGCAAGACTTGTATGCTATGATCCCCTACAATGTGCTAGTATTTAGTTTCATCAATTTTACTCTGGGTACAATTGTCTTTTTTTAGATTTACAGGTTATATCGAATAAATGAATTGACCGTACAATTTTTAAATGGAGATTAAGCTTTATATCGTAGTTCTTCATTCATTTCGAGCAAACCAAGGGAGTACACAGTTTTTCTTATTTTTTCTTTCCTGTTTACCTTGGGGACAATGTTCAACTTAAGTGTAAGGAGGGTATAGAAAACCTTACAAACTATCTTCACGTTTATTGTTTGCTTTTTTAAAAAAGATGTGTAATATACTAAAATGTACTGTAATTAGGTAATTTTGACCCAAAATTTAAAACTTTTTATGGCATATACGAGTGACACCGGTTTCAAGCGTCACACATATAGGATTTATATGCTAACACAAATACCTTACCACTCAAATATCACCCCAAAAAGTTAGGACATTAGCCTTGTGATAACCGGTAACTTGTCCAGGGTTAAGTATTATAAAATATTTTGATATCGTATTTTGAAGTCTTTCGATCTTGTCAGTTTTCCTGATGAAAGCTGAAAAGTTGACTTCAGTTGACTAATTTGCGTAAAACGGTTACGGTTTAACCGGGGGTTTGATGGAGTTTTAAATTTCGAGAGAGAATCACTTTTGATTTGTCTTTCCTTTTCGGTGTATTCGTTTGGTGTTTTAAGTAATTCCGGGAAGCTTTCCTGTGATTTCCTAAAAATCGTCTCGCAGCGCATATCGGCACGACAGTTTTAATTGGGAATGAGTTTAATGAATTTGGGAATGTGTTAATGGGTTTATTTATTTAATAAATTCCTGGTGGTAAAATAATGTTGGTTTAAAAACGTAAATCGTGAGTGTGAGATTTGAAAGTTATCAGAAAACGGTTATTTTCGCGAAATTCGGTAAAAGACTGTAACGTCGTAAAAAGGTGAAATTTTAGTCGAATATAAGTTGTCAAACCTTATTTTGTGGTTTGAAGTGTTTTTAAAATGGATGAGCAAGGTTCGGTTGAGTTTTGTCAAAAAATTAATGTTTTCAGTCCGGAGTCGGTTAGCAACGGCTCAAAATAGATTTTGTAGCAATTTAATGTGATAGGTGTCGTGTGAATAACCTAGATTTATGGAAAAATGATTTTTAACGCAATGAAAATACTAACTAAGTTCGGTTGACGTTTTTAAAAAAAGAAAATTTAGCTTTTAAGTGATCCCGACACAAAAAGGAAAACCCGAGACCCTCTTTGGATGCTCCTTTGGACGCCTAGAGGATAAAGGAACAAGATGGCTATTTTTAAGCTAATATGTCTCACTAGTACACTTATAACCACCACTACCTCAACCATTTCAGTCATTCTCTCATTTTCAAAATAACAAAAAAATTCCATCTCTCTCTTTTTCTCTCTATATTCGAACGAACCACAAGGAAGAAAAGAAACAAAGATTTTGAAGATTTTCTCAAGAACACGTGTTAAGATTAGATAGTGGGTTGATAGCTAGTCATTTCGGGTTGTTGAAACAAGGTTTTGAGTTTTTATTCGCGCGTCACGACCAAACCAAACTCGTCAAACAAGTAAGTTTTTCAAAAACTTTGATTTAAAGTTGTACTTTTATGCTTATGGTGATGTCTAAACACTAGTTGTAAAAGTTGATCGTCAAAAAGGTCGAAACTTGAAAACAAAAATGTAAAAAGGGGTGTTTGTGCGTCAGTTTGAAAGGAGAAAGAAGACAAGGATTTAAAAGTTTGAATGTTAAGGTTGTCTTGGTAATTTTTCTTTTGTTAAAATGCCTATTTTGGGCTTATTATCGAGTGTTGCTTATTAAAAAGCTAAGGATTATCTTATTTGATGTTCGGTTTGGGTTGTTTCGGTGTGGGCTCGGCCCAACCGGCCCATTGTTTGTTTCGGCCCAACCCACGTGTGGTTGTGGACTTCGGTGTGGGCTCGGCCCAACCGAAAGGTTCGTTTGGTTTGTTTGGCCCGACATAAGAAATGGGTTCGGCCCATTTGGTCTCGGCTTATTTATAAGCTCATGAAGAGCATATGATGTTTGACTTATTTCGAGCTTAAGGCTTATTGTGTTTCGATATACATATTTTGTGGGTTTTGGCTTATTCGGTTTTAGCTTATTGGGTTTGTTTGGTTTCAGTTTGGGCTCGGCCCAACTATAGGGTCTGTTTGGTTGCTTCGGTCCGACACAAAAGTGGGCTCGGCCCACTTGGTTTTGGATTTGATTTTGGTTTTTGGTCTCGGCTTATATTATAAGCTTATAGCTTATTAGTTTTCGGCTTATATAATAAGCTTATAGCTTATTTGGTTCCGGTGTTATTCGAGCTTATAGCTCACTTTATTTTGGCTTATTTGGGCCACGGCTTAATGGGCCACAGCTAAATGTAATTTCGGCTTATATTGGGTTGGCTTAATGGGCTCTGATAACATCAAATATTTAATACCTTTTGGTGGTAAAATACCCCCTAAAATACCTGCAAATGTTTCACTAACACTCGAAAACGAGACATTTTCTGTTAATATGTAGTTTTCAGGTGAAATGTAGGAAAGTGACAAGAAACAAGGGAAAAAGGACTTAAAGTGTAAATTCTGAAGGATGTTACGGAGTAACGCTAAAAATGGTTACACCGTAACATAAATTAAGCAAGTACGAAGATCAAGGAAGCACGTTACGGCGTAACGACATATCTAGTTACGCCATAACCCTATATTTGGAAGGAAATCTTGACAAAGTTATTGTTACGACATAACACCTTATCCAGTTACGCCGTAACCATGAAGATCCACAAATAAGGAATGAAGATCACGTACATATGGAAGTTATATGAAGGTTACGGCATAATGCCATATCTGGTTACGCCATAACAACTGCTTAAATATGGAATGCCGTGTAAGTTGGTTATGGCGTAACACCATAATTGGTTGCGCCGTAACAAGTTCGACTATTATAAATAAAGGTCTCATTCAAGCTAATCCAACATCACTTCCTCCACAGCAAATTGGAGAGGTGACCAAGGCATCCTACCTTCAAAGAACACCAACTGAAGTCCAAGGGAAATCACATCTAACTTACTTTTTGTATTTAATCGTTCCAAAGTGAATCCTGTCAGAATTATGAGTTTTCAATATGTGATTTCTTCTATCTCTTATTATGTTACCTTTGCCATGAGCGGCTAAGCACTTTAAGTGCTGGCCTAGTTATGAATTTACTGTTGTTATGATTGTTTCCTGTTAGATTATGGTTTCACTAGATATTCCTTGGGTTTTGGTAGTACGGGTGGTTTGGACCTAGCTTGCCCCATTAATAGACTATCTTGTCATGGTGGGATCCAATGGGTACTAGGGAGGATCACTAACTCCTTACCTGGTGTAGGAATCAACCGGTCACCGTACTTATCACTAAATACTTAAAAAGCACAGGAACTCTTTTAATGGGTTAATAATTTTAATAGGTTATTAGATATGTTTTGGGAATAGTTGGATTAGTCACTGCAACCTGGATAACCTACCTCCCAGATGATCTGAGACTGATTCGGAATCGCAGGTAGTATAGGATAGACTGTATATGCACATTCAAGTCTATCGACCTTAAAAACCACTAATGAAACCATAGTTTAACATTGCACAGGAATACGTTGTCATAGCAATAGTAATGAAGTAACTAGGCTAGCTTGTTTTCTCTCTTGATATCTTCAAAGCCTTTTAATTTCCAACATTTACTTTATTGTTATTTATTTACTTTAATTCAAATCAAAACAAAACTACTTTCAAACAGTGACAATTTCAAATTAAGACTAATAACTACTTAGCTCTTGGGAGGACCTCGGATTTACCATAACTACACTACTCACGATCGGGTTCTTTGCCCGTTAGTTCGTTTGTAAGGTGAACGAGTTTTATAAATTTAAAACCTGGATAAAATATTATTTTAAAAGAAAACACGCATCAAGTTTTTGGCGCCGTTGTCGGAGAGCTAAAAATTAGTAATAATTTGAATTTCTACAATTATGTCTTTTCTCACCTCTAAATGATTCTATAGGAAACATCATGGATGAGATCGATATCGAAGATCTCACCATTGAACAATATCTTAAGCTGACACAAGAAAGTCAGACACCTAAAAAGATCGAGGATATGACCATTGCAGAATACCTAGAATATGAAGAAATAATGAAAAAATAAAACTTCGATGGTTGTCAACCCGACTCAACCAAGGCTGGTGTCTCTGCCAAACACGGGGACCATGTAGATCCCGGACATAAAAATCTTGATTCACCGTTAATTGCAAAAACTAATCCTTACTTTCAAGCACCACTATCCTCTGATCACCACAATATCATTACAACCCCGACCGAAAACACAGGGGAAAATGAGATCATCAAGGAACAAGAACATGGTAACGAAGGCAGAGGGGACTGGCTTGAAGCAGAGTTGGAAAAATGCTGGAAAATTCAACAGAAAAGGAGCAATATCCATTCAGACCTTAGGAAGCAAGCCCAGGATGACGCTTTTAGAAAATAGGAAGCGCAAATAGATCAACTTAAGAGACAAGAACATGAAGTAAGTGAGTGCAAAATGGTCAACACTCCAAAAAATAAAAGGCAGCAAAATGAAACCAGCCAAATTCAAAGAATATCAAGCCTACCTGAGAAACTAAACCCAGGAAGTCTCACTATCCCTTATTCAGTTAATATATTTAACATAAATGCAATAGCTGACTTAGGAGCAAGCATTAATATTATGTCTAAATCTATCTTTGAATAATTAAGTCTGGCTGACAAAAACACTGAAACAATCATAGAAATGGATGATAAAACTAGGTGTGTCTCCCAGGGGATAGTTGAAAACGTCCTGGTAAAGATTGACAAGTTTTCTTTTACCTCCGATTTTGTAATCATTGATATAAAGGGATCAAACAATAAAATTATCATTCTTGGTCGACCATTTTTAGCTAACATACGGGCTGAAATTAATTTTGCGACCAAGGAAGTCTCCCTAGGGATTAAGGAAGACAGGGTAAAAATCAAAATGAATACGCATGAGTGTAATGAGACTACCCCTGTTAGTGAACACTTTAAACCATCCGCACAAGACAAAGTCAGAGCTTATGATGTAAGTCGTAAAACCCATTGGTGTGAACCCATTCGCCAGAAGCATAAAATAGGACACACAATCTGGGCATCATGTGACCCTTACCATGAAGTATGCGATGGAGGGGGAATGTCAGATAAGGAAGTAAAGCATTATTGGACATACACAAATGATGACGACCGCATAAACCTTGAATGGGAAGGATTAAGCCAAACAAACTGGATAAGGGCAAGGTATGGCAACGTAAACGAGATAACAAAAGAAAGGATCCTTCAAAAATTTTAGGCCAATGAAATAGGAGGACAAACACAAGAAATGACTATGACAGAAGAACAGGAGGATCAGGAAAAATGTGGGGAAACTAAGACAAGGGCAGTAATCGGAGCAATGATTAGAAAGTTACCTGAAGAATGGTTTCTAGGGGTTAGCATGGATAAGGATGACTTGGAAGGGATCGTTGACTACCTTGATCCTACATTGTATGACGGGTTCGTTGACCTCAATGACGAAGCATGTAAACTTAGAAGAAACAAGTTACTAGGAATGCCTTATAAGGAACCCCCACCAATTTTAAAGGAAGAAGCTGAGATAACAAGATATAATTTAGGGGATGGATAGGTCTTCACGAAAACTAGAATCCTAGATATAAACAAGTTTCCCAGGACAGTACCAGACATCACCGATATAAGGGCAGAAATAATTAATAGTAGCTTTGAAGATCCTTTTGGTACAAAAAGGAGACACTTGTGTAACCAATTTACCAATGGAAAGATGACATATGCATCAAGTGGGCCTCATGTAACCCCTATTTTGACGAATGTGATGGTGGAGACAATCCTAGGAAGAACAAAGATTATTGGGAGAGTAATAACGATGATAAGCGAACAAGTTTAGAATGGGATGATTTAAGTTTTGATATTTGGGTAAAAGTGGCCTTTGGAAAAGTTTGTAAAATGACTAAGGAAATAATACTCAAAGATTATTAGAGAGATAAGGAAAACGAAGAAACGTAGAATTAGCATGAGTCTACGTTAAAGACTCGTTAATAAACAAAAGTGCTTGTCGAGAGACAACCTGTCCTTTATTTAATGAAATTTCCTTTTGCATTAGTCGGTTTGCATGTTTTTACTTTGTTTTGCAGAATCCAGAAGCTAGGGGCAATTATCGAGACCGACTCGACTCTTAATCATATGGTAACTTGCTGAATCTGCAGCAGTTACGACGTAACATCTAAGTTTACGTCGTAACCACTATCGTTACGACGTAATCCATTTTATGGTTACGTTGTAACAACTTAAAAACTTAAAATTTTTACCACTCGATTACGATGTAACCACCGAGGTTACGCCATAACCCCCTTCTGAATTCATAAAAATTTAAGTTTTAAACATGTCTAAACCTTGTATACGTAAATGGACTTTGTGGGTATGTTCTCTGGAAGCCCTCACGAGACTAAACTCGTCCACGTAGGCCACCAAGTGGTTTAAAAGGCTTGTTGCATATGCTAAATGCAATCGTGATTCCTACGAAAATGAGTTAGGATTGTATTCTCTGTACATTTCATAATTATTTTAGAACGGTTTTATGCTTTGGTTTGTTTTTGTGATCACAGGGGATTAAGAGCTTGCGAGAAGACGGAAATAATCTAAAGATTTCCGCCAAATTTCAAAATCTCAAAGCAATGCTCAAGGAGTTTCTTGTCTTAATTCTACTCTTTTCTTATTATTTTCATTTTCTTAATGTACAATAGGGACATTGTACAAATCAAGTGGGGGGATGGAAGTAGAATTAATACTTGACGTATGTTTTGCCTTTGATTTTCTAGTTTTTCTTAAAAATTATGCCAAATTTAAATTTTTGACAAATTTTTCTTAAATAACTAGAATTAATCTTTGCCGAATGCACATTATCCTTTATTATTACTTGGTGAGATTTAAGCCTAATATTCCGTTTCCATCATATTATTCAAAATCCACCAAAATATTAAGTGTGCCAGTAGTATTGTATACTTTAGAACTTGGCCTGTACATTATTTTGAGACCTGATTAATTAGCAGAAATAGATTGTTCGAGAAGGCAACACTTAGTAAATCACCCAAACAGCCTATATGTGTGCGTTTATCGACTTGTTACACTGACTTGTCGACCTCCCATGATAAAACCCTTCTATTGCACTTAGTATTTAGTGCAAGATACCCCTAGATGACCCTTGTTAAACCAATCTATGTTTTCACCCAATGTTATATGTTTCGTTACACCATTTCACCTAGCCTACCCTGTAGTCTTTATTTTTCTCTGTGTTGAAATTTCTGGTTACTTAAATCTATGGTTCAAGGGAATGGGAACGAAGATTATATGCTTTCGTGGAAGACCAATCAGTTATGATCTATAAAGACCCCCATGTATCACCACTTTCGACGTTATTTATCTCAAGGGGGGGGGGTGTATGTTTAATATCAAATGTTGCGGGGGAAATAAATAAAGATATAAACCCTTGTAGCATTTTCATATTAACAATGAAGAAAAGAGGGTGCAGCAAATGGCCACCCATGTGCTGAAAATATAAAGATGGTGCAAAATAAAAATTAAAAAATGGAGCTAGTAGCCATTGCAACAAAACATCTCTGTGAAATAGAGCTAGTAGCCCATTATTACATCAAGTCATCCAAATACTCATGAAGAATAGAGCTAGTAGCCCATTAATTGAAGATCATATTTTCAAACTTAAACTCTTGGACCCATGGATGGACAATGGATGGTTATGACAACCTTAGATTACTTTAGACTATTTGTTTTGTGTTTTTATATTAACACCCATTAAATGTGTATCCCATGTCTATCCTAACCCTTTATCACCCTTTAAAACCATGTTACCCTTGTTGCCTTTAAGAGTTATTTAGACCCTCATTATATTTGGTGTAGATTTGTGTACTTTCCAAGCTTATGATAGAATACATGCTATGTCTGTGCAAATAGAGCGATCACCCCGAAAATGAAACAATTAGACTAGTGGAGAGCTGAGTGACTTTTTATCCCCTTTTCGTGAGGTGTTCGGCTTTGATGTTTTCTAGCATAAGAGTTTTATAAATTCATTTCTTGAAGTTATTCTCGAGAAATCTTTTTATGAAATGTTCTAATAGGTTCTACTTGAGGGCAAGCAGAAGTCAAGTGGGGGGATATTTGATAACATCAAATATTTAATACTTTTTGGTGGTAAAATACCCCCTAAAATGCCTGCAAATGTTTCACTAACACTCAAAAACGAGACATTTTCTGTTAATCTGTAGTTTTAAGGTGAAATGCAAGAAAGTGACAAGAAACAAGGGAAAAAGGAATTAAAGTGTAAATTTTGAAGGATGTTACGGCGTAACGCTAAAAATGGTTACACCATAACATAAATTAAGCAAGTACAAAGATCAAGGAAGCACGTTACGGCGTAACGGCATATTTAGTTACGCCGTAACCCTATATTTAGAAGGAAATCTTGACAAACTTATTGTTACGGCATAACACCTTATCCAGTTACGTCGTAACCATGAAGATCCACAAATAAGGAATGAAGATCATGTACATATGGAAGTTATATGAAGGTTACGGCGTAACACCATATCTAGTTACGCCGTAACAGCTGCTTAAATATGGAATGTCGTGTAAGTTGGTTACGACGTAACACCATAATTGGTTGCGTCATAATAGGTTCGACTACTATAAATAAAAGCCTCATTCAAGCTAATCTGACATCACTTCCTCCACAGCCAATTAGAGAGGCGACCAAGGCATCCTACCTTTGAAGAACACCAGCTGAAGTCTAAAGGAGATCACATCTAACTTACTTTTTGTATTTAATCGTTCAAAAGTGAATCCTGTAAGAATTATGAGTTTTCAATATATGATTTATTTTATCTCTTATTAAGTTACCTTTGCCATGAGCAGCTAAGCACTTTAAGTGCTGGCCTAGTTATGAATTTACTGTTGTTATGATTGTTTCCTGTTAGATTATGGTTTTACTAGATATTCCTTGACTATCGTGTAACCCTGGGTTTTGGTAGTACGGGTGGTTTGGACCTAGCTTGCCCCATTAATAGACTATCTTGTCCTGGTGGGATCCAATGGGTACTAGGGTGGATCACTAACTCCTTACATGATGTAGGAATCGATCGGTCATCGCACTTATCACTCAATACTTAAAAAGCATAGGAACTCTTTTAATGGGTTAATAATCTTAATAGGTTATTAGATATGTTTTGGGAATAGTTGGATTAATCACTGCAACCTGGATAACCTACCTCCTATATGATTTGGGACTGATTCGGAATCGCAGGTAGTATAGGATAGACTGTATATGCACATTCAAGTCTATCGACCTTAGAAACCACTAATGAAACCATAGTTTAACATTGAACAATAATACGTTGTCATAGAAATAGTAATAAAGAAAGTAGACTAGCATGTTTTCTCTCTTGATATCTTCAAAGCCTTTTAATTTCCAGCATTTACTTTATTGTTAATTATTTACTTTAATTCAAATCAAAACAAAACTACTTTCAAACAATGACAATTTCAAATTAAGACTAATAACTACTTAGCTCTTGGGACGACCTCGGATTTACCATAACTACACTACTCATGATCGGGTTCTCTGCCCATTAGTGCGTTTGTAAGGTGAACGAGTTTTATAAATTTAAAACTTGGATGAAATATTATTTTAAAAGAAAATACGTATCAGGCTCAAGGCCCATTGGGTTTCGATTTGTATTTTAGACTTATGTAAATAGGTATGGATTAAGTTTTGCTATCGAGCTAAGTATTTATGACTTTAATGGGCCATAAGGCCCAATAACAAGTAAATGAATTAATGGTTTTGGTTTGGACTAAGAAGAATTTTGTTTAACTTGTCGAATGAAAATGAATTAATTTGCCACGATTGGATAAAAGGCGTTGAAAATATTGACTTTGTGTTTTGTCGAAAAATGTTGAGTTTGTGAATGGTGTTTGGAATTAAGGTTTAAAACCTTGGAAAACGTCGTATAGACGTACGGGTCATGCCGAATTTTCAAAAGAGGTTTATACTTATAAACTTTGCTTAAAAGGGTTAAATTTCCAAGATTTTAATAATAAAGGATTGTTTTACTTCAAAAATTTACTATGAGACGAAAGATGTATTTTCTCGAAGCATTTCTTAAATATTTAACATTGTAAAAACATTGTGTCGATTTGAATTGAAGGTTTAAAGGATGATTTTTATAAAAGATTAAGTGTCGAGGTAAAAATTATTGGACATGGACATATTGAAATAACGAGACGTTGTAATTACCCCGTTAGCCTGGTAATAAGAGTAACACACAACAAGGTAGTTATATCGTAACATACACGGCCGTAATGATGGAAATAGAAATAATAAATCCAAACACATCCCAGTTCCGAATTTTAACCAACATTTAGGATGAAAATATATAGATAGGGAGCTCTAAACTTTCACACTTCCAACACGAAAGTCGTCATCCAACAAGGCAGCTAAGACATGCATACATGGCCGTAACGACGGAATAGACATGCATGCTCGAACAAGTCCTCGTTCGAGTAGACACTAAGGTTAGTTGCTAGGAAAGGGAAGTAAAATAGGTGTTAAGTAAAATTCACAAAACAAATAGATTAAGCCAACAAATAAGGTACGGTTGCTAGTAACTTTCCCCGACCGTTCCATGACAAAGGCTCAAACATATAGATAGATGCCCCGATCACAGAAATGACAAAACCACCTAAGTTGCCGTTCCATACGATCAATCCTTCCTTACATCCCGCTCTTTACATACTTTTACATAAGTGGTGATATCGGCCACTTTTTACAAGACTTTACATCGTTGATTTTTGTAATGTATCAACGAATAATCAATCCTTCTAAGTAATTCCTTCTGTATAAACTTCTTTTGAACCGACTATTTTTCTTCCATTTTTTTCAATACATCATAAATCTCAGTTTTATTTCACCGTCTTCACTATCATAATTCGTCTGGATAATCTTTTCCTTGTAACACTTCTTCTTCGGACATGATTCATAATCGCGAAAGTAGCGAAACTTACGAGCTACAAAATTTTCCCATTGCGTTGTGCAATTTCCCGACCATTATAGATAGAAAAATTTCACTTTGACACTGGAAATACAAAACTTTACACGAAAGCAACTAGCAACATTGATTAAAATAAGCTTAATCTACACGGTAGGCTAAGGTGCAAAGGTGTAACGAAACATATAATATGGTGTAGAAAAAGAAAGGAATGGCTCAACAGGTTGTTCTAGGGGATCTTACTCTAAAAATGAGAGTAAACAAAGGGTTACACAGGGGTTAACTAACCAGTGTAGTTATTTATTTTTACGATATGTAGGCTATTTAGTTTAATTAAATTTATCAGTTGAACATGTTCCTCCATCTAAATCCATAGTACTCATCATTGAGGTCTTGAGTGATATACCAGGCCAGGTTCTAAAGTCCACTACATCACCAGCACAATCATATTTTGTGGAATTTTTAGTAAGCAATTGGAAACGGATAGGCTTAATTCTCACAATTTGACATTTAGGGTTATAGTGTGCTAGGTAATGTAACTAATGATTTTTCACAAAAAAGTATGCTATTTTTTTAAAATTTGATCCATTTTTAAGCATGTAGCATTTTATTTGTGAAAATAAGGATAAGTATGTTCTAATTCTCCATCCCTCCACTTAAATTATACAACGCCCTTGTTGTATAGATAAAACAATTAAATAATACGAGAAATAGAATTAGAACAAGGAAACTCCCCTGATAGTTTGCTCCGGATGGTTCTCCATTTTGAGTGTTTGAGCATAAGGTGTGTTGACGAGGGCTTCAGAATGCCCGTGTGAGTTCAACACATGACATTTTCAGAGTATACCATTAAGTCGATTTCGTTTGCAGCAAGGTCCTGCATGAAAGTTTAGAAGACGCTCGTGCAATTTATACCTCGGCTATCCTACAATACAGGCAAACAATTAAACACACAACTGTACAGGTTACAATACGCCGTATCCTAAACCCTAGGATACGTCGTATGTAAACCTGTAAAAACAATTTAAATATTGGAAATTAAATACTGGAATTTAAAATACTGATAACGTACAGACATACATACGCCGTATCTTGAGGGGTTCGATACGCCGTTTGTAATGTCTGGGAAGACAAACTTAACAATTAATTAAATTTCAAACAATTTAAATGCGACAAACAATTTAAAAACAACCAGGTTGTCTCTCGGGAAGCACTTTTGTTTCAGTTGGTCGTTAAGTTCGACCTTTTTCCAACTCTTCATTCATTATCAATTGGTGCGCGTTACGGTCTATCCGCGATCTTTTTTGTTGAAGAGGTCGTGGTAGATGCAAGACATGCTCCCGGGGGTTCTTTCCACAATGCTTATCTTGCTTGGTCCCACAACAATGAATTCTTCATCAAGGCCTATCGAATACCGTACGACTGTGAATTCTTCAGTTTTGCATAGCTCATCCGGGTCGCTGATGTCGCGACGAGCGGGAACTGGTATCGGAGAATATTCCTTGTTTATAATTTCGTAGATATCTTTTCCATCCTGTGCATCCAAGTATGGTTTATAAAACGAATCCGAGCATGTCTTTTTGTAATTTTCATTACGTGGTTCGTCGTCGAGGTCCCCAATCGTTCCCTTAGTACGTTCATTCACGTAAAATTCCGATAACCCGTTTTGGGTGTTTTTGTCAATCTCCCAATAGTTGTCAAATTTTAGTGCTAGCCAGTATAGAAATTCAAGGTAATCTGTTTCGTTGTCCAAGTCATATGGCACGTTACTATCGCAGGAATGGGATAAGGGGTAATACTTATGGGAGAACTTTTTACACATTTCATTCTAATCGATGGTTGTTCCCTCGATCTCTTTGCTCCACCATTGTTCAACATCTCCACTGAGTGATTTTGAGAAAACGTGTAATCGAAGCTCGTTCTTATCTACATCAGGAATTTTGATCCATTCGGTTATTTTGAGTATTTTACTGATGTGGTCGATCACGTCTCCTCCGTTCGTGCCATTGAAAGCGTTGTCCTTGATTATTTTCAGGAATTCATACCCAATTTGTAGTTCGTTTTTCTTGTTTATTGGGGAGTTAGTATCACCTCTCATTTCGTCCTTCGCATTGTTGTTGCTTGACATTGTCTCATAGAAAACACCGCTTTTTTAAAATGTTAGTGGAAAATAAAGGGTTTAAACGTGAAGAATTTTAGATTGTTGTTACTGCGATTCTTTTTCGTCAAACGGTTTCCTGAGAATAAGCACAGATGATCAGTAGGATGTGCTCTCATGGGAGAGAACACATAAAACAAAACAGAAAACCAAATACGAAATACCGGTACTGTGTCAGTTGACAAATATGCCGTATTCTATTGATCAGAATACGCCGTATGAGTCTGTTGAATAGCAGTACGCTGTATTGTGTTCACAGAATACGTCGTATCATTTGGGAGAACAGATACGCCGTTTAGACTACAAAAAACAATACGCTGTTCTGAGCAGAAGGTTAGATACGCCACATCCAACTAGTGGATACGCCGTATCAGGTGATCAATCAATACAAAATACTTTTAAACACACAATTAAGTAATGCAATAAATTTAAACACATAATTAAATTAAACAATTAGCAATCAGAATTAATTAATTAATTTACACTAAGCAAGTTAAAGGTTAGAAATACTAATAAGAATAAAGACTAAACAATTCACTCCCCAGCAGCGGTGCCAAAAACTTGATGTGTTGTCGTTGTGGTGTTATTTAAGGATTATCAAGTTTTACATTTATATTTAGCCGAAAAACTAGAAAACAACACTTTAACGGGCAGTGTACCCGGTCAAGATGTAGCTTCGCGGTAAGTAGGGTGTCGAACACTAAGAGCGAATGTTAACCTAATATTCTATCAGTATTTTAATCTATCTAGATTAGTCTAATTACTTGTTAAACCTATGTTGTACATATTTACTAGTGGTAAATAAGGGGGGGTTCAGCCTAAGAGACTGGCACAGGTTTAGTGGTGACAAATATTAATTCTAAACACAATAAACACGAAATCAAATACAAGCCAAATAATAAAAAACTATATTAACCATGTTAAATCCGATTACATGTTGATTTGTTTGTTTAGTGCAATGGCTACTTATTCCGAGGCGGCATATCATTCTTAAGACTTAGGCAGTACTTCTTCCTAAGACCTAGATACGAACAATCCTGTCACGATTAACGCATCTGCATAAAGCATCCATTAGTCTAATTATAATCTATCATAGGGAATTAAAGAAGTGGTGATCCTGTTAATACCTTAGCCCATCGGGACTTTACCCACTTATTGCTTGACGGTGTTTTATATACCGGTAGTCCACCACCCAAATAAATACCAATTAATTAAGAACAATACTAGTTGAAACAATATCGGGTCACCTGTCGGTCCAACTAAGATCATAATCAAAGGGTAAGGACAACGTGTCATTTACGATCCTATTGGTCCGGGTATACAATACACAACATGGAGAGCTATCCCATTATCTAGATTACGTGTTAAGTCTCACTATGTAACAACTCGAGTTTCAGTTCAACGTCTATCCCGAGCTAAGACAACTATTTTATTACGTAACTAGTTATAGTCGTTTATACTATGTAAGTTTTGATGAAAATTTCCTTCTATAGGGTAATTTCATGTCGTGATTGAGTTTCTATTTGTTTTTATCATTTAAGAAAGCCAGAAAATTTATATTATTGCTCCGAGAGCGTAATTTTGTTATTTTTGTATTTTACGGTGTTTCCCTGAGTTTTTTTTGTAAAAACCATGTTTAAAGGTCGTGTTTTACGAGGTTTAACATTTTATTAAATGTTTTAAAGTAAAATTAGTGGGACGGAATAAAAATATTTATAAAAGTGGTGTGACCCGAGTTTATGGCCGATTTTATTTATAAAAGAAGTGCATTGTACTAGTTTTAAAAGAGATTGAGAATGGAGAGACTAAATTGCCAAGATTCCAAACTCTTTTCCTATAAATAGGACCCAACACACACACACATATTTCTTTTTACAAAATTTGCACTCTCTCTTGTCCTCTTGCTCTTGTTCGAATCGGCCACCCACACCACCACAATATTCTGACTTATTTTCCGATATGCAATACAATCAATTTATATCATCTTAATCCTTGTTTCAAGAGCTACAAAAACCAATATAGAAACCTCACATGCAATAAGTATTGAAGAAGTTGAATTTTTGGTTGGTTCATGTGATTTTTGAGTATAAGGGTGTGTTCAAAGTGGTTAGATTGTTGTTGTTAGCAAGTTGGTTAACTGAAAAAGGTTTGTTTGTTGGGTCTTGTGGTTCATTCGATTTCATAAGGCCAAAGGGAAGCCATAGTTGATTTTCTTATAGCATTGTGAGCATTCTAATTGTGTTCTTATGTGATTAATTTGTGTATATTGCGTGTATTATGATTATTGCTAGATGATTCAAGTGCGGAAATTATTGAAAGCGTGTTTTAGTATTGACTAGAGTTTGATGGTTTTGGTATAATTATATAGACTAGTTAAGCATATTTTGATAGTCGGATTATGTCAAAAATGTTGTTTTCATGGGTTTTGGGTTGACCATGTTTGACCAGAAAGTTTGACTTGACTGTTGCGAGTCAAGAAAATTTTGAAATCTAAATTAGGCTTTTGAATATGATAAAGGATGTTTTAAGGTTCGTTTTGATATAAGGTAGGCCTTGTAACTCCTAAAAACGAATGTTTTACGGCCGAGTCAAGTTTGGTCATTTTTGGGGTAAAACGTTAACTACGAAGTTTGACCTTTGAAAGTCAAACTTGCGTAAACTTTTGAATATAGTTTATAATGAGCAAAGGGTTCGTAATGTTAGTTAAATTAAGATGAATTGCTAAGTTAGATTATATTATCCTTACTTTCGGCAAACTTTCTAAAAATGGAAACTTTATTGAAAATGTCGTAATATTGATAAGTACATCAAAGTGAAATGTTTTGCATCGCACTTGGAGATTGTAGTATATGATTGTATATACGTAATAATAATATATATATGCAAGTATGCAATATATGATTTAATATACTTTTATTCACGTACCGCTATATATGTATTATATAGGTCGCGGTTAAGACATGAAGTTACTTGCACTTGATTGAATTGATTGATTTGGATCTTTTGATTAAGGTGAGTTCTTAGCCTCGCTTTTAAGTGTTTTAAATATTTTTAAACCCGCGAGGGGGATACATGTTTGTTTTATAAATCGAAAACATATGGTTTTATGGTATGCTAGACCCGATTACGAGATTGTTTCCGCATAAGTTGCTATTGTCGAAGTCCCTTATTTCATGAATCGTTAATCGCCTTACGAGGCGAACGCTAATGCATTAAATAGATCTATTGGGTTTGACAGCCCTGTCCGGGGTATGAATTCGTTGGTGAGCACCCTGTAACGGACATTTTGTATTTAGAAAGTAGTAGGTATATGACAATAATACCTTGTTTTGGGGCACACTACCATATGATATGCCATATGTACTGTTAACGTTCGGTTTCATGAGCTTATTTCATGAAAGAAAAGAAGTTGCTATACATTGAATTCGTTGCTTTGTTTTCCCGAGAACTAATTATGTGTTCAAAGCTTATTACTTAATGATTATTTTAAACTCTATGAATTTCACTCAACATTGTTGTTGACGTTTTAAACATGTTTTATCCTAGGTAACCAAGGTTGAAGGCAACAATGGCGTGGAGGTGTCGTGCACATGATGGATTTTATGGAAAGACTACTTGTATGTTCCGGTCTTTCAAAAACAATGTCTTAAGTTGTATTAAAACAATGTCTTTTATTTGAAAACATTTGTCTTTGAATGTTGTAATAGACGGTAGTTGCGATTCTATGGGGACCTAACGCATTTTAACTCTGATTAATAATGGAACACATGTTGGTTTAAACGTCTCATTTGGGTCGTTTTCTATTATCTCGGTGAACAGTTCTATTTAGTAACACCCAATTGCTAATTTCCGCTGCGCAATCTAATGTACGTTGGGTGGGGTGTTATAGAGTGGTACCAGAGCCTCGGTTATAGAGAACTAGGTTGTTTTCAAAACTCAGATTATAATCATTTTAGATACCAAAGTGATATCAAGAGTCTAAGAGTATAGAGAACTAGGTCGAGTCTTTTTAAAAACCTAAACTTTAACGCTTCTACACGCACGTCGAGACTCCTCGTTGCCATTGGTTACATATGAAAAGAAAATGTACATTTATTAATTGTTATGTGTAAGTATTTTACATATGTGTTATATGTATAATTAGTTAAGTATGGATATATTTATGCACGTGTTGGATGCGTAAAGTGTTAGGTATTGGTGCATTTATGCATGTGTTATATGCATAGAATGTCATGTGATTACATGATAACTATTATTATATATGTTTGAAATATAATTGAGGTATATGCGGAACAAGAATGTCACGAATCATGAATTTTTATTTGTTGCGCTTTGGTGCGAAATGTTATTTTGGTAATAGTGTTCCAATAATAATAAGGAGTGATACGCTATTAAGTAAGTACTATATGATATTTTCTAGATTATCATGGTGAACGTAATTCCTCCCGATCATGTGGATGATGTACCCGTTGTTAAGCCGAATCAACACGATGATGTTCCTATTGTTCCCGAGCCTGTTCTAGTGGATGAAGACAAGGACCCGGAAGAAGACAAATTTGAGGAAGAAGAAGATCCTCAAGAAGAAGAAGACGGTATGGAAGTCAACATCGAGGAAGATGAGAATGAGCGGGAGTTGACATATTCTTATGAAGAGACAGATCCTCTTAACCCTCCGCCGCCTGCTTCTGACTTAGAACCTGATGATGTAACTGAGGTTAAGAATACGGTTGGGCCCGAGGATGAGACTGTTCCTGCTAGTGTCTATGAGGTAGGTGAATCATCTACTACCGTTATTCCTCGAGAGAATGGTGATAGTTTACTACCTGGATTCATGAGATGGGACATTAACTCTCTTTTTGGTCAGATTTCTAATCTTTCGAGACGACTATGTGGTTACAATACGGCGCATGCATTGGTCGAGAAGAAAGGAAAAGCAAAAGACAAGTTTTAAGGTAAGTTGATTCTGGATTTAGGTAATGAAGTGCGTTTTAGTGTGGAGCAAAGAACGACTACAATGGAGAACCTAGTGAGAAAGCTTTGTAATGATGAAGAGAAAGCCGAGTGCAAGAAATTAAAGAAGGAACTTAAAGAAGCAAGGTTAAGCAACACATTCCTTCGTATGCAGAATGAACGAGTCGAGAGAGATCTCTATTGGACTAGAGTTCGAGGTCATGAGTTCTATCAAGAGATGATTCGTAAAGGATTCATGTTTGAAGAAAGACCGAATGAAGCTATTGATGTTCCAGTTAAGGATGTGGAGAGTTCATCATCGAAAGCATCATGAAGGGATCCGGCTTAGTAGTTCAGATTCATTAGTAGTATCTTTATTGTGTAATCACTAAACTGTATTCTCAGTTAGTAGAACTAGTGCTATTGGTTGTAACGATTTGTATCATTTCATGAAACAATGCAACTATGTATTAACTCTTTATGATGAAAAATGAATGACTATCTTTTGACTACTACTTGATGATGTGTGATTGTTGTTGTGATTAATTTGTCATTGTACTATGTTATTAGTATATCATGTTATGGATGCTTATCAGATTGTTTTATGTATGACGTGACAGAATCATGCCTCCAAAGTCTGCACCTTTGACTCAAGCTGCTATTCGCCGAATGATCAAGGAAAGTGTCGATGCCGCTATTATTGCTGAGCGAGCAAGGCAAGCAAATGTCAGAAACGATGCTAGTGGATATGGACTAGTTAGAGGTCAAGACACTGCACCTACTGTCCGTGGGTGCACTTTTGCTGGGTTTATGAAGTGCAATCCTACTGTTTATCATGGTGTTGAAGGAGCTATCAAATTACGAAGGTGGTTTGAGAAAACTGAGAGTGTTTTCGAAATCAGTGAATGTGTAGAGGGCAAGAAGGTGAAGTTTGCTGACGCTACACTGGAAGGACCTGCTTTGACTTGGTGGAAATCTAAGATTACAACCATTGGTTTGGAGACTGTGAACCAAATGCCTTGGACTGAGATGAAGCAACTGATGACTGCCGAGTTTTGTCCGATAGAAGAAGTCCAAAGAATGGAGCACGAACTATGAAACTTGAAGGTCAAGGAGTATAACATTGTGGCTTATACTCAGAGATTCAATGAGTTAGCATTGATATGTCTGAGAATGGTTGAGCCAGAAAGAGTGAAAGTTGATGCATACATCTGGGGACTGACCGATAACATCAAGGGTGAAGTTACTTCTTCTAAGCCTGCTAACCTGAACGAAGCTGTGTGTATGGCTTATAAGTTGATGGAGCAGAAATCGCAAGCTAGAGATGAGAAAATTTTGGAAGGAAAGAAGCGAAAGTGGGAGAGCTTTCAAAGTGGAAATAGTAGTTGTTGGACTTATATTAACCTTTCACAACTAATAATCAAACTCGAATAAGCCCTCAATAAGCTCTATGTGAGCCAGCTATAAGAAAGAAAAGAAAGAAAGAAAAGAGAACTTGGAAAGTTAGATTAGAGAGAGAAAATGGTGAGTTACACACACATACAAAAGTGACAAATGCAACCAACACCCTCTCCATGTGTGGAGAGGGTTTCTTTTATACCCTTGAGCCATAAGTGGCATGTGGGCTTTTCTACTTGGGCCGGGCTTAGCTAAACTTGGGCTTTGAGCCCGAAACACGGACAATATTAGATTACAATCCAAGCCCGTTGAACCCGACTAGCCTATTACAATACAAGACCTAGTTTGACTTTATAAGACCGATAACATTCTTGTTTGACTTAATATAATTAAGGCTAACAATCTCCCCCAATGTTGAGGTCTCTTTCTTCAAACTCCTCCGTACCACCGATGACATTCTTGTAGGAGTTTGCTTTGATTTATCATTGTCTCCCCTGACGTTGAAGATATGACTTTTGACGTTTATGCTTTGCCTTGTTTTGGTCTTGTCTTGTTTGTAATGGCTTTGTTCATTCATGCTTTGTGATCTTGATCTTGAGCCTTTATCTTTTGACTTTGAGTTCTTGAGATCGTTATCTTGCATCATCTCCTTGACTTGAATCATCTTGATTTGACTTCCTTGATCAACTTGTGCTCTTGACCAACATGCTCATACTTGTTACATTCTTGTTTGACATATATGATTATAAGTCTAACAATCTTCCCAAAATACGATTCTTTAATTGACTTTGAGGCTCTTTGATGATGGGGAAGTTTAGAATCAACTATCTTGATGTTGAACGATTAACTTTGAAAGCTTGAGTATGAGCATGTGGTTTATGAATCCGACTTATACCTAACCTAACTACCTTATGACTTTAGAATCGTCATGAAATGAATAGGTTGTAGGGTATAGAGATCGAACCATAAAACCATTTTCTAACATTGTTATTTTCAAATACCCCCTTACACATGTGCTCTGAGATTCGAAATTGTTTAGCACATGAAGGAAAGAGTTGCACTTAAAGTCTTAAAGATCACATTCTTCTATATCATATTTTAATCACATTTCTCCCCTTATTTTAAATAATAAAACACTTAGTATTTGAAATACCAATTGATTAAAATTTGACATGAGGTAGAGAGAGACATCGTCAGATAGTTACTATCTTTCTGTATTTAGTTGTCAATTCCATTTACTATACCTAATAATTGATATCAGTTACACAAGCTTTGATTCATATAGAATCTTGCAAGTCACCCTACCAAGAGCTTGTTTTGATGTTGGCTCAAGTAGGGATTTTCCATCTTCACTATGAATGCTTAAGTATCACTCAGATGTTTCTGGAAGATCTCAAGGATAATGCTTATGGACTCTTTGTTTACAACTTGTTGAACTTTATGGTGTTCAGCAAGAGTTTATTTTGAATTGTGTCCTAATGAATTTTTAATTTGATGCTCTTCTGGCTCTAGACTCGATTATGCACTTTTAGTTTTAGTAATCGAAGGTGGAGCAGACTGCACTATTCATATTAACAACTGGAGTGAGATGTAAATAGATAACATGTGTATTCGTGAACAAATGTGACAGTTTCTTTTAAGAGACACCCGAATCGGCTGGGGAAGGGTTGTGCATTGCATCTACTGGGTCCATGACGACTGTCATCATTATCAACATCATCATTGGTGATTTTGATTAGGTTATGTTCTGACCTAGTTTTGCCTAGTTGTTTGGACGGGATGCTTTGTTTCACCCTTTATACATAATTTCTTTTTCATTCTTCAACCCCTTCAATGCTTACCAAGACGTCATTACTAACACCTAGTTGTGATTGCTCTAGTGTTAGCTCAATCTTAGTCGACATTTCCCTTATACACATTCTTCTCCATTCATACCCAAGGACCGTTGTTTCTAACTATGGGATGTCCTTGGGTAGATCCCTCCGGTTCTGGTTAGATCGTAGGACTTATACCTAACCTAACCACCTTATGACTTCATAATCATCGTGAAATTAATAGGTTGTTGGGTATAGATCGAACCATAAAAGCATTTTTTAACATTGTTATTTTCAAATACTTCCCCTACACATGTGCTCCCGAGATTCGAAATTGTTTGCACCAGAAGGAAGGAAAGAGTTGCATTAGAGTATTAATGTAATTCTATTTATATATATTTTAATTTACAATTTCTTCCCCTTATTTCAATAATAATATATCACTTAGTATTTGAATACCAATTGATTAAAATTTGACAGAAAAAATTTCCATGAGGGCAGGAAAAAGTATTTATCTACGTTATTGCATGAATTGATTTTTCAGATTGTCCCCTTCAACAGTATATGTGGGATACCAATATTTATTAAAACTGACATTGGAATGAAAAATTGATATGTCACCCACAAAATGTTAAAAAGACGGAGGGGATTCCTTACGTGAACAATGTATATTATTAATTGACATTAGGTTTCCACATTTTAATTTCACAAAATGTGTTTGGATACATAAAATTGACATTTATGAAATGTACCCAACACATTAAAAGGCTTTGGTTTTAAAAAGCTCCCCCTTAAAAATTGATTCACATAAAATGACATTCTACGTACTACAATTCTTTGAAAATTATTCGAGGAAGAGAGTGTTGAACACACAATTTTAACAAATACCACTTTTTATGGAAAAATACCACAAATTATATTGTAGATAATTTGACATTGAAAGTTCTTTTTGAAAAATTGTGTTGGTCTGCTCCTATAGTTCAACGATTTTTTTAAAACACACTTGATAGAAGACTTCTCTTCTATTTTTATAGTAAGCGCACTGAAGCGTACACTTCCCTATTACATTCGGGACCAAGTTATGAACTGAAATGTACATAAGTCATTATGAGAAATTTAGAAATGACATGTTTTGAAAGCATTTGAAACTCTTGCTCGAACTTCATTTACACACCCGTGTCGATGTTAATCAACATTTCTACGGTTGATTAAATGTTTCGATGCAACGAGATGTCGAGAAGATTCTTTTTTGGTATTTTTGAATTTTTTCTGATTTTATATTTTGTTTTTCTAGGTTTTATATTTTTCTATTTTCTTTTTGTTGGTTTTATATTTTTGTATTTTCTTTTTCAAAAATTTTTTATAATAAATCAAAAATAAAAAGAGAATAAAAATATTTACAAATTGAGTTGATTGATTTCAAGCAGATTCAATTGCCAGAACCTTGGTTTCATCTAGAGTCAAATATCTCTACCGTTAGTCGTCCTGAAAGATGACGTACACTATTTTCGATAAAGCTTTCAGTAAAACAATTTGTTTTGTTCCCAAGTCAGCTCATTGGTATTCAATTTCCGACAAAGAATAGCTTCAACTATACCCTTTTTAAACCTGTATGAAAGTGATATCTTGGGCATCGATTTTGGGCTTGGTAAGAGGATGTTGGACTAGATTGCACGAGATGGCTTTGGCTGCCTTTGAGTCACAATATACATAGGTATTTTATCAAAGTGGAAAGCCCCTAATCTTGTGAGCTGAGTTCTTCAACCATAGAACTTATGTGCAGCACACAGATAAAGACACATACTCGGCTTTTGCTGAAGACATTGAGGTGCAGTCCTGCTTTTTGGATAACCAGCCGACTAACTTATCACCACCTAGAAATTGTATGCCACCAGATGTACTTTTACGTGAATCGAGACAACCCGCGTGATCCGAATCTGAAAAAGCAGTTACTTCAAAACTAGTGTCCTTCGGATACTAGAGACCCATGTTAATGGAGTCTTTAAGGTACCGAAAGATTCACTTAACCGCGATGAGATGTTTCTCAGTCGGTTTCGCTTGATAGCGAGCACAATAACATGTTGCATGTACAATATCTGATCTACTTGTTGTTAGGTACATAAGTGCTCCGACCATACTACGATATTTCGTTTGGTCAACCGAGTAACTAAGTCAGCTATCAAGGTGGTTTTGTAGTCATGGTGTACCTACCAAGGCTTATCACATGAGGTCTACCATGCTTTTTAAGTATCTTTGAGCATACTTAGCTTGGTTTCTAAGATTACCACGAGGGGATGTGGATCTAAATTCTTAAAAGAATTTTCAGTTCCCCAATCATAGACATATCAAAAAATGCTAGTGGCATTAGTTTTTCAATCGTATTGAAAGTTTTGGGTTCGTAGAACCAAAAATTATGTCATCAACGTAAATTTGCACAAGCAATATGTCTTCCCCATGTTTAGTTATGAACAAAGTTGGATCAATAGAACCTTTTGAGAATCCTTTGGATACCAGGAAATTGGAGAGTTGTCTACTAAGTTCTTTGGTCTTTGTTTGAGACCATATAAATGTTTTTTTCTTTCTTGAGACGATAAACTTTGTCAGGATGATATGGGTCAACAAATCCATTTGGTTAGTTTACGTACACTTCTTTCTTCAAAGGTCCGTAAAGAAATGTTGTTTTTACGTCCATCTGGTATACGGTAAATGATTTGTGTGCAACGTACGCAATGAACAACAATACAGCTTCCAACCGAGCAACTGGTGCAAATGACTCTTCAAAATCAATTCCTTCCTTTTGAGCATATCCCTTAGTACCAAGACCGAGAATTTGTTGCGAATAACAGTATTTTCCTCATCATGTTTGTTTTTCCAGAGCCACTTCATGTTAATGACATTTTTGTAGAGTGGTTTGTCGACTAATTCCCATACATCTAATCGATCAAACTGATGATAGTTCTTCCTTGCATTGATTCAATCCAGCAGACATCGCCGTGGCTTATTGATGTTATTTGGTTCGGTTCGACTAACGGTCTGATGGTGAGAACATTACACATCATCGCCATCTGTTTTAGCTGACGTCGTGTTCTATTGATTTAAGAAGGATTTCTAATGACTTGTTTCTAAATGGATGATCTTTTGTCCAACGTCTTGTAGCGGATGGTGTTGATAGATAAGTATTGATGGTTTGCGACTAAAACATGACGAGACGATGTCTCCCCTTGTTCTTGTACCGGTGTACTAAAGATGTTGATAAATTCATCTTCGTCAAATTATGCATTTTCGGTATTGGTTTCTGCTTGAATAATGTTCTTAGGTGCATTGATAGTTGGTACATGAGTTGGAGTTTGATGTGTTGATTGAATGCTCAATGGAGGTGGATCTGCAACATCGGTTGTTGTAGAAGTGTGAGTTGTGTTATGTTGTTGACGTTTATCGGGATTATCAGTAGCATGTACAGCGGAAGACTTTGACACAACAGGAGAAGTTCCATTGAGTAATTCACTGAACATCAGACTATATAGCAATTCTAGCTCATTTCACGTTGTTACTGTCTCAGCTTCTTGAGGAACATTTTCTTGACTTTGGGGATCGGGACTTAAACTGTCTTGTTCAAGTACCGTTGTCGAACATTGTGGACCGGGGTCAAAACTGATGTGATCTAACGCCATATGAGGCAATTCATCAAAGTTAACATGAATTGTTTCAACTATTATTCTTGTTCTCTTGTTAAATACCCTGTAAGCTTTTGACTGAGTAGAGTACCCAACAAAAATACATGCATCACCTTTTTCCTTCATTTTATCAAGATTTGCCACCTCTTGATGATATAGCAACGAGAACAAAAGTGTGAAAGAACTAACTGACGGTTTTCGGGCATTGAATTGACTATTGGTAAGGTTGTATACTCTCATGTCGAGGAAATTACAAACCACTTGTGAACGGTTTTGAGCAAAACATGTTGTTGCAATTGCTTCAGTAGAAGAACAAAGGAACTTTGGCGGCGCTTAGCAATTGTTCGGAGCACCTCTACAAGAGTACGGTTCCGTCTTTCGTCAAACCACCGTTTTTTAGGTTGTTCGAGCAGTTGACGTTTCGTGCCTTATTCCCTCTTTTGCGAAGGATGCAGGACCGTGTTTTATTAAGAAATTATTTTTCCCGTGCCTTTGTCAATTCGAACTGTTCTTAACTTGAGATGAAGTCCTCTTTGGATCAAGTGTGAGGAAATCAATGAGAAATCCAGGTGTTTCATCTTTGGCATCAATAAGTAAGTCCCGGTATATGGTGTCTTCATCAACAATTACGAGAACATATTTCTTTCCATTAATGCTTTCTACCCGCATAGGACCACATAAGTCCATGTGTATGAAGTTTTAACATCTTTTGAGTCTGGTTATTTAGTCTTAGTGTGGAAAAGACTTTTTTTTACTTGCCTAAATCTCACAGTAGAAACACAGATGATCTTTGATGAATTTTAATTTTGGAAGCCCATTCACAATATTATTCTTCGATAGCAAGTTGATGGTGTCGAAGTTTAAATGAGATAGACGACGATGCCATAACCATGCTTGAGACGATGTTGCTTTAGCCATTAAGCAAATTGGATTGGGAGTTGTTGAGTCTTGCAGAGTAATTTTATACAAATATGTGCCACGAGAACCTGTGAGAAGATCATTTCACTTCAAATCACGGATATAACATGTAGACTTCCGAAAAGAAACTTCCAAATCCGCATCACAGAATTGACCAACGGAGAATAAATTATGATTAAGCCCTTCGATGTAATAAACCCATTTGATAGTAATTGTTCCTTGAACCAGATCTCCATAACCAAGAATTGGTGCAATTTGATCATTTCCAAACATCACCGTTCCCATAAATTTCTCCACAAAATTAGTTAGAAGTTTGAGATTTCCGGTCATGTGCTTTGAGCACCCAGAGTCGACGATGAATAGAATTATCTCGACGAGCTGCAAAATAATTAGAAGACAATGGAGTATTGGACACAGTGGAGCACCTAAGAGTCTTATGTTCAAAAATATTAGCAGTTCTAGATGCATTTCCTAGAGGCATACTAATGTTTGGGTTAACATTTCTATTTGAGACTTAGGTTCTCCAATTTGTATCTGGGTGTGTATAATTAGGATACCCCAACTGCATGTCTTTACTAACTTGCTCATTTAGCTTCCTAGTTATGATTCCTAGATTTCTTGACAGTGGAGTCTGTTGCAACGGTTTTCTTACATTGATTGTGCAAAGATTGGTTACATTATGCTAGGTTCTCTGTACTAATAGGCACAAGCCAATATTGGTTGTCTTTGTCCTAGATATTCACGGCCATTGATATTAATGTAGAACACACAATCATGATTGTCATTCAGCACACATTTTCATAAGTTAACAAGGACAAAAGTTACCATGCGAGGTCTTCAACTGTCATTACTGCAGTTACAGACTGTTTTATTATTAGAAAAACTTAAACTTCATACGGTGGTCTTTCTTCTTCTTGCTTCTTCCTTGACTATTGTTAGACATGAATTATCATCCAGTTGATTGTCTTTAAGCTTGTGGTATGCACACTAGTAGTGGGAATTAATCCTGTAGAGAAAAGACATAGTTTGTTAGTTTCCTAATGTCTTGAGGCACAACGTTTTGTTCTGTTGGTGATTAGGCCTTTGTGTGCACTTTATACTTTCCTGGTGCAATCACATTTGTGTTCTTGAAAATTGGCAACACATTCTGAGGCAAAATCTATGCAGTGACTGGTTTAAAAAAATCATGGGACATATTTTGTGTGGTAACTGACTTTGACTTTGAAAAATCTTTCTTTGCAAGAGAATCTGAAAAAATAGCTGGTTTACCTAAAATTGATTATCTTTGACTTTAAAAGCATTCGGTTGTCGAATAACCGATGATTTTTCAAACTTAGTTTCTACATATTTTCCTTTCATCTTTTCTATGAGTTTCTTAAACTCACTTATTGCAATTCCTTTGTCTTGTAATTGAGCTTTCAAGTCTTGAATTTCAAAATACTGTTCGCATTCTTTCAGAAATATGTTTGACTGATTTTCTTTGAAAGATTTATCATTTTTTATCTTTTCTTTGCACTGTTGTAAATCAAGTTCAAGGTTAATCACATGTTTCTGAAGTGCTTCAAAACTCTTTGACATTGTTCTACTTTTTAAAAGCTCTTTTTCAAGATGTTCACATTTTTCCTAAGTTTTCAAGTAATCACATTGCAAATTGGTAATTTCATCCAAATCAGTGTACACACCAAGTATTGCATTCAAGTGATCAGCATAGAAATATTCCCTTGAAAGTTGGTCGATTTCATTCAAAAACTGTGTTTTTTGAGTTTCCAGTTGAGATTTGAGAGTGTCTACTTCATGTTCAAGAGAATTAAAGTATCTCAAATCAGCAACCATTTCCTCGTTCAAACACAAATGAAATTTTTCTAAGTTTGCATTTATTCTTCTAATTTGGGGGCAAAAATTTCCTTCGATTGTGTTTTGAATGAAAGGATCTATGTTACCAAAATATGTTCTTTTAGCGATTGTTTGTTTGCAACGTTCCACTCCATCAAAAATCGTGTCAACACTCTTTTTAATCTTGAAAAGTTCTTTAGAGCTTTTACACTTTTGATCCCAAGGAATGGATTCATCCATTCGTTTTTCTAACAAAGTTGTTTGTTTACTAAAAGACTCTTTGGAAAATTCATTATTAGAAGATGTATGACCTATCTTTGACATTCTTGGAAAATAGTGTTGTTTAGGCGACTTTTCCCGTTGTGGAACGAACAAATCTTAAAGATTATTCAACTGGTCATAATCAAACGGTCTGATTAAATCGCTTAACTTTGATCGACTTTCTTTGTCAAGACGAATCGTTTCATCAGATTCAGGGGCTAACATTAACGCAAGATTATCATTATAGCAACCTATATCATACAGACGAGGATTCGCTCTTTGAGCTTTCTTGAGGAAACTCAGTTTTGCAAAACTGTTTTACAATTCACGATTAAGCATAATTCATTGTTGAACAGAATTGACCGGTTTTATATACAATATCATTCAAAACTTGACTTTTATTTTCATAAAGAAATGACTTTATCAGCTTCTTTTGTACTTCACGAGTTTTGTTAAAGCTTAATCTGAGCCTCTTTTGCTTGTGCATTATGGAGATGGTTTCTTGATGTGCACAAAAGCTCTCTTTTTTAGATCCAAATAGTTTGATTTAAATCATTTATTTGTCGAGTCTATGCATTAAAGATGATTTTCATAAATTGTTTGTATGCATTAAAATCCCCTTTAGCTTTTGCACAATCAATTTCCACCTTTGACGCATATCTCACATCATTATACTTATCAAGTTCTACTTGGAACTTCTTAAGGTCTTTAAACATCAACTGATTAGTCTTGGACAGTTCATTATTTGCTTTTTTGAAATGGTTATTTAATGATTCTAAACTTTTATTTTTAGTTTTGAAATCCTCAATTTCACCTTTCAATTTATCAACTAAAGCCTTGTTTGATGATTCCAAAAATTTATTTTGGTTTTGCTGTCATCGATTTCACATTTTAGTTTCTAAATTAAAGAAGCAAGCAAATCACTTTTGTTCAAAGCTCATTCAGTATCTCCTTGGTCAATCCTGATCTCTTTCATAACATATATCCAATGAATCAATAGTGATTTTGGTGTCACCTTGTTCTGCCAGATATATGTGATTACTAGATTTAAGTTGCTCAGGATGTTCATTTTCCATGGCAAACACATTATAGTTGTCATTATTGTTTTGTACCTTATGCATTGGCTCATCATCAAAGATTGGTCCAGAATTGTCAACTGGATCTGGAGTAACCTCTTGAATCTGTGCCATGTACATATAATGTGCTTCCAATTCCTGATCATCAGACTCATCATCAGTATCATCTTTCCAATCAGCTTGTTCTGCATTCAACTGAACCCCAGCTTCCTCTTGTTTACACAATAACATATTTTCCTTGTGATAAGCTGCATCCTTTACTCGTTTCGGTTTCTGACATTCCCTTGATACATGCCCATATTCCTTGCAGTTATAACACTGAATCCCAGACTTCTGCACAACCGGAGTACCTACATTTTCCCTAGCCCCAGCAACATTAACTGCCCTCTGATTATCATACCCAGTGCCTCTGTTGATTTTCTTGGAGAATTTTCTTGATTAGCTATCACTGGTGTTTGATGGAGTTTGAAGGTTGATTGTTGTAGTTTGTAGATTTTCTTGAACTGAAGAGAGAAATTTAAAAGCCATGAGGTTTGTCAATCTCCTTTCCTTTCAATTTTTTCCTATCTTCTAGTAACCGTAGCAGGTTCTGGATCATAAGTAGGAGCAGAAGAGGTAACAATTGCTTTTCCTTTGTTTCTGGTAGATTGTTGTGATCTGGTGGAGGAATATTGAGTGTTTTGAGTAGGATGGTTTTGATGATGGTAAACTGGTTGTTGTTGAGCAACAAGTGCAAGTGGATTTAGCAGTACGTGCTAGTCTTTTAGCTCTTATCTCATTGACTTCATTCTGGTGTTGCTTCAGGATGTTATAAAGTTTGTGATAGGAGACAGTCTTCAGCTTTGGACTCGCTTAACAAGTGCTCACAAACCTTTGCCTATTCTGTTTGTAGTAGGAAGTATGAACTGGACATTCACTTGATTATTAGTAACAGGACATGTTTTTGGACATAGATCATTATCATCTGTAGAATGTGAGTAATTCGATGAAGATGATTCAGCATCTGTGATGTGAATTTTCCAAAACTCCCATATAATTGGTTTCAAGATCTTGAACATTGATGATTCACTTGTGTCAACCTTTCAATTGGTTTCCAAATATTCACATGCATTTCGGACATGATCAACTGTGGAGTAGATATCGTTATCTATCCCTGTGAGAATGATCTAAACGGATAGTTTGGCATTCGGTGATCACGTATGTCTTGTGAAACATTCTTATAGTTCTCCATATACCTCTCTGTAGTTGTTTCAGAACTACCTTCAGCAACTGGAACTGTCTTCTCAGCCCATTGATACGTGTATGGTGGATTTTGGAGACAATAGTGGATGAGTTCACTGTTAGGTTTGGTGTCAATGTATCTCTTGATTATGGATTTCCACTGAACGTAATTACCCGGTGCTAACATTGGTGGACAATCTTTGCTACCCGCTTCCATGATAGCATTATGAAGAGCATTCGATGATTGAGTTTGCAAATTGATATTTGAATTTGACATTTTGATGAAGTTGTGAATGGATATCGGATCTTAAGTGTTATGAAGTGTTGATTGTATTGTGGTGAGAGAGAATGCAATTAACTCCACGGGATTTTACAACTCTATGATTAAAACCGAGAAGGAAAAAGTTTACTTGTCGGGATTTTACAAAATCAATAGAAAAACCGTGAAATTAAAATTGACATATTTCGCTTGCTGGATTGCATGTTTCGCTTGAAAAATGAATACTTGTTTCGCTTGAAAAATCAAAACTTCATATTTCGCTTCGGTTTCTTTACATATTTCGCTTGAACAAAATCCTGCATATTTCGCTTGACTTGAAAATGCATATTTCGCTTGTCAGTTAAACTTGCATATTTCGCTTAAACATTCAACATATTTCGCTTCGTCTTAAACCTGCATGTTTCGCTTGTCTTCTAACTTATTTCGCTTAACAACTAAACTTGCATATTTCTCTTAACATTCAACATATTTCGCTTCTTATTTTTTAACATATTTTGCTTTAAATTAAACCTGCATATTTCGCTCAAATATCAACATATTTCGCTTGGAAATTTAACTTGCATATTTCGCTTCACCTGCATGTTTCGCTTAACCTATGACATATTCCGCTCGGTGTCTCTTTCGGGTGTGGACCACAAACACAAACAAACAAGTTGTCCTTTACTTGTGAAGCAATAATTGTGGATCTTTGTCCCTTAATCCCAACCTGTTTGGGACTACAATTAGGATAAGACAAACCATAAATACGCCCGAAATAAGCTTGAAATAAGCTAAGAAATAAGCCTAAATAATCAGGAAATAAGCTCGAAAATAAGCACAACAATTATGAAAACTAAGAAACTAGTTGGAAGATTAAACTAAAAAGGAAGACGTAACCCTTGTGACTTTTCTAAATCGAACCCTTAACACAACGTCTGTGACGTGACAGAATCATGCCTCCAAAGTCTGCACCTATGACTCAAGCTGCTATTCGCCAAATGATCAAGGAAAGTGTCGATGCCGCTATTGTTGCTGAGCGGGCAAGGCAAGCAAATGTCAGAAATGATGCTAGTGGATAAGCTCCTAGCTTTTTGAACCGTGGGCTTATTAAGAAAAATAAGCTACGGTTTGCTTATCTAAACCATAAAAATCGAACACTAAACACCCCTTGGCTAGTGATACCACATGTTGGACTTATATTAACCTTTCACAACTAATAATCAAACTCGAATAAGCCCTCAATAAGCTCTATGTGAGCCGGCTATAAGAAAGAAAAGAAAGAAAGAAAAGAGAACTTGAAAAGTTAGATTAGAGAGAGAAAATGGTGAGTTACACACACATACAAAAGTGACAAATGCAACCAACACCCTCTCCATGTGTGGAGAGGGTTTCTTTTATACCCTTGAGCTATAAGTGGCATGTGGGCTTTTCTACTTGGGCCGAGCTTGGCTAAACTTGGGCTTTGAGCCTGAAACATTGTTGGGAATTTTAGAATTCATGAAGGACTGACATGTGAAAGATAAAGATTCATGATGTGCAAGAAGAAACAAAAGGAAACAAGATATGCCAAAGAAGGAAACAAGACCAAGATTAATGTTGATTGAAATCAACATTAATG
>BQNB010032680.1:44053-52967 GCA_026074375.1 Tanacetum coccineum | reverse complement strand
ACAAAACTCTTTGCTACTTTTCAAAGGATTAGTTTGGGGAATTTCGAGGTATTTGGTTATAAGGCATGTGATATTGCGTGAATAAGTTTTGGCAATGATTAGAAGAATCAAGGGTGCGGATTGAAGGCTAGGAGATTGATTCAGGGGTCCTAGAAGCTTCCTTGGCAGCCTTTAAAAAGGCCTCAGGTCACACACGCAGAATACCTTCTTTTTACCTTATATTTCCTTTTTCTTTTTTTTAATAATTTAGGCTAGCTTAAATATTGCTTATTGTAATTTAAATTATGTAATCTTCTTTTATGTAATGAAATGAATGTCTTTGGTTAAATAAATCTTGTGTTTGCCTTTCAAATTCTCTTAAAGCCCTTTTACTCAAAAGCTCAATCTGTCTTAATAAGCTCTAATAAGCTGACATTCAGCTCTTTCAGTCTATAAGCTGAAATTGAGCTTACTTAATCCAGCCTTAATCATATCTAAACCTATAATCAGTTTAAAATGACTAATTACATTAGCTTTTGGAATTGTGAGCTTTTGGAAGGAGATCTAGAAATGGATGAGATCTCATGGACTATTACCCTAGCTTATTAATAAGCTAGGGAGCTTGTAGCTGCCTTAATTGGTTCCTCTTGTTTAGCTAGAGGCTTTGTAAGTTTCTCTTTAATTTCCTAAAGTTTTTGCTTTCAATAATTGTCTATTTACTTTCTATGTTTAAATCTGCTTATTTGCTTATAATAGTTGCTTATTTGTGCT
This sequence comes from Tanacetum coccineum, assembly GCA_026074375.1. Taxonomy (NCBI): domain Eukaryota; kingdom Viridiplantae; phylum Streptophyta; class Magnoliopsida; order Asterales; family Asteraceae; genus Tanacetum; species Tanacetum coccineum. Next base: position 52,217 of record BQNB010032680.1, on the reverse strand, counting down.
TAAATATCTTTAATATTGCTTATTAGATTAGTTAGATCATCTGTTTTTGATTAGGTAGTTAAAAATCTTAAGTTTTCATTTCTGTCATTATTAATCTATAAAAAACCAAAAATAGTAGATAGTAGTGTAAATCTTAGATTGCTTGCTTATTCAGTTGTTAGTTAATGTTTAATAAGTTAGTTAAAAGTTGTTTTTCATCTGGTAATTAAGTTTTGATAAGTAGATCTTAGTTTTAAAAGCTTTTTCAAAACTGTCATGAATTTAAAGGGGTGTTTGGTTTAAGCTACTTTGACCTCTCAAAGTCAAAGTGAGTTTTTAAAATTGTTCAAGTCAGTTTAGATTTCATAATTAATCATTAGGCAAAGAGGTTTCAAAAGTTAATTTTCATTTTTCAAAAAGTTATGGCTTATTATGATGGTTCCAGCACCAGGGCACTTTTAGTTTAAAGTTAGGATTGCTTATTCTTATTCTAGGTTCCCTTTGGCTTATGTGTGCTTAAATTTGGTCTTAACTCACTTAATTGAGTGTGTTTAAGGTAGTAAAAGCTCTTAGATTTGGCTGCACTTTGGTCTTTGTGGTAACCAAAATACCCAACAAGCATTAGCTCTCCCTGAAAAGGAGGTGATCCAGCCGCACCTTCCAGTACGGCTACATTGTTACGACTTCACTCCAGTCACTAGCCCTGCCTTCGGCATCCCCCTCCTTGCAGTTAAGGTAACGACTTCGGGCATGGCCAGCTCCCATAGTGTGACGGGCGGTGTGTACAAGGCCCGAGAACGGATTCACCGCCATATGGCTGACCGGCAATTACTACCGATTCCGGCTTCATGCAGGCGAGTTGCAGCCTGCAATCCGAACTGAGGACAGGTTTTTGGAGTTAGCTCACCCTCGCAGGATCGCGCCCCTTTGTCCCGGCCATTGTAGCACGTGTGTCGCCCAGGGCATAAGGGGCATGATGACTTTGACGTCATCCTCAACCTTCCTCCGCTTATCACCGGCAGTCTGTTCAGGTTCCAAAACTCAATGATGCAACTAAACACGAATGGTTCGCTCGGTTGCGGGACTAACCCACACCTTACGCACGAAGCTGACGACACCATGCACCACCCGTGTCCGCTTCCCGAAGGCACCCACTCCTTTCAAGAGGATTCGGCCGCATGCAAGCCCTGGTTAAGGTTTCTTCGCTTTGACATCGAATTAAACCAACATGCTCCACCGCTTGTGCGGCCCCCACAATTCCTTTGAGTTCATTCTTGCGACGACCCCCAGCGGATCTTAACGCGTTAGGCTACAGCCCTAGCACGGGTCGATACGATGCACAGCGCCCCTAGTAATCCATCGTTTAACGGCTTAGGACTACTGGGGGTATCTAATCCCATTCGCTCCCTAGCTTTTCGTCTCTCATGTCAGTGTCGGCCCAGCCAGAGGGCTTCTCGCGTTGGTGTCTTCCGATCTCTACGCATTTTTCACGCTCCACGGAAATCCCTCTGCCCTAATCGTACTCCAGCTTGGTAGTTTCCACCCCGCCTGTCCAGAGTTTGATCCCAGGTGATTTTGACGGTGCGGACTTAAAAGCCACCTACAGACGCTTACGCCCAATCATTCCGGATAACGCTTGCATCCTCTGTATACCATAAACGACCGCGGCTGCTGGCAACAATAAGTTAGCCGATGCTTATTCCCCGATATACGTCATGCTTCTATCTCCGTGAAAAGAAGTTTTATGACCCGTGGGGAATTTTTATGAACCCTGGGCCTTTTACCAGATCACACGCGGCATTGCTCCCGTCAGGCTTTCGCCCAATGGTTTGCGGGAAAATTCCCCACTGCTGCCTCCCGTAGGAGTCTGGTCCTTCTCAGTCCCAGTGTGGACTGATCATCCACTCGGACCCAGCTACTGATCATCGCCTTGGTAAGCTATTACCCGTCACCAACTAGCTAATCAGAAACGCGACCCCCTCCTCGGGCGGATTCCTCCTTTTGCTCCTCATCCTACGGGTTAATTTAGCAGCCCGTTTCCAGCTGTTTTCCCCTCACAAGGGCAGTTCTTACGCGTTACTCACCCCCGGTCCAGCCACTGGAAACACCACTTCCCGTCCGACATGCATGTGTGAAGTGGCAATAGCCGCCAGCGTTCATCCTGAGCCAAGGATCGAACACTCATGATATTCATGAGTTGCATTACTCTATAGCTTCCCTTTGTTCGTAGACATAAGCGGATTCGGAATTGTCACTTTTCATTCCAAGGCCAAACTTGTATCCCTGCGCTTCATATTCGCCGCGGAGTTCGCTCCCAGAAATATAGCCATCCCTGCCCCTCACGTCATCCCACGAGCCTCTTTTACCATTCTCATTCAGTCTCGGCGTGGTACAAATCAAAATGAAAAAACCACATTGGGTTTAGGGATAAATCAGGGCTCGAACTGATGACTTCCACACACGACAAGGTGACACTCAAAAAAAAACCTACCGCGATAATATCCCTGTCCCTGCCCACCATCGAGAAATAGAACTGACTAATCCTAAGGCAAAGGTCGAGAAACTCCAACGACACGTATTCCTTGAACAGACATGTTGCCGGGCCTTCTTTTCGCACTATTACGGATATGAAAATAATGGCAAAATCGGATTCAGTTGTCAACTGTCCCTATCGGAAATTAGATTACTACGGATTCGAGACATAGCACACGGTTTCATAAACCAACACGATTTTCCCCGATCTAAATCAAGCATGTTACATGAAGAAGATTTGGCTCAAAACATCAGCGTGTTCATTCGATACGGGTAGGAGAAAAGAACCCGACCCGGTATATGAACAAAATAAGAGGAAGCAAGAAACCAAGTCAAGATGATACGTATAACCCTTTTTTTTTGCGCCAAAAATGCTGACATTTCCCGAAAGGAACTGGGAGTTCCATCTCTTTTCCAATTTCCATTCAAGAGTTTCTTATGTGTTTCCACCTCCTTTTGAGACCCCGAAAAATGACAAATTCTTTTCTTAGACGCATACAGGATTCGTCACTACAAAAAGATAATGGTAACCCCACATTAACTACTTCATTTATGAAATTCATAGTAATAGAGATACATGTCCTAACCTCTAGACAGAATTTGTAACTTGCTACTGAATCAATAGCAGGCTCTTACCTAACAGCAAATCTTTGCCTCCTTGGAAAGGATGATTCATTCGGATACGACATGAGAGTCCAACTAAATTGCATTAGCCAGAATCCATGTTGTAAATATTTGAAAGAGGATGACCCCCAGCTTCTCCTCACGGTAAAATCCTCTTCGCACCGGCCGAGCCCCCCCCCTTCTCCTGGTGTCCACAAGAAAACAAAATTGAAGGACTGGCGCCAACAGTTCATCAGGAAGAAAGGACTTCACCAAGCGATCAACTAACTAAGACTAATCTAATATGAATTATGACTAAGTATAATAGAAAAGAACTGTCTTTTCTGTATACTTTTCCACGACCGGTTTCCGCTGCATACACCATGCGCTTTACGCAATCGATCGGATTATATAGATATCCCTTCAACACAACATAGGTCATCGAAAGGATCTCGGAGACCCACCAAAGCACGAAAGCCAGGATCTTTCAGAAAATGGATTCCTATTCGAAGAGTGCATAACTGCATGGATAAGCTCACACTAACCCGTCAATTTAGGATCCAATTCGATATTTTCCTTGAGAGGGTAACAGAAGGAATTTGGAATGGAATAATTATCGATTCAACAGAAGAAAAAGGTTCTACGATTGATTCAAACACTTACCTATGTGATAGAGGAAGAGGAAAAAGAAAACCGAATATTCACTAGTGCTTTTAATCAATCTGATTAATTTACGTACCCTTCGCTCCAAGAGAAAATTAGTCCAAGTCTAAAGGATCAACCCTATGGGCGTTTGTTTTTGTGTGTTCTGGTGGTAGTGTGGTTTTTTTTTTTTTTTTTTTTAAGGAATAATATAAAAAAAAAAGAGAGGGAAAAATATTCATATTAATTAAATAAAATAAGTAAATAAAAATGAAGTAGAAGAACTCAGATTCCAAATGAACAAATTCAAACTTGAAAAGGATCTTTCTGATTCTCGAAGAATGAGGGGCAAGGGGATTGATCGAGAAAGATCTCTTGTTCTTATTATAAGATCGTGATTGATCCGCATAGTTTTGGTAAAGAGAATAATCTGACTCCTTTGAGAATAATCAAAAACGGAAAGTGTTTCAATTGGAACATAAAACGTGACCGAAATTGGTCCCTAGTATATCTTACGGACGGAGTGGAAGAGGGGATGATTCTCGAACGCGGAAAAGATCCTATAACTTCGAAAGAATTGAACGAGAGCCGTATGAGGGAAAATCTCATGTACGGTTCTGAAGTGGCAGTAAGGTTGACTTACAGTCAACTTTTCTTTTTTCACTATCACCATACCAAAAAAAAACCAAACTCAGACCTTTAACGTAAATTGGCCATAGTACGATTACCCTGGATTTGAAACACTGCTTATATACTGGTATTGGCCATAATTCCCACAAGAACATTCTGTAGTCTTAGTAAGAGGGGGAGGGTTAAGGATTGTACCCGGTGTGAGATAATCACATTGTTCGAGGAACCCTAGATGCTGTCGGAGTAAAGTATCGTCAACAAGGGCCGTTCTAGTGGCGTTTGTAGATTCATATCCAAGACTGTATCATTTGATGATGCCATGTGGAAACGCTAGAAACAGTGCAGTGTATGGCTAACCCAATAACGAAAAGTTTCGTAAGGGAACTGGGAGCAGCTACCATGAGACAAAAAGATCTTCTTTCAAAAGAGATTCGATTCGAACTATTATATGTCCAAGTGTCAATATTGAAAAAATTTCAGAGGTTTTCCCTGACTTTGTTCCTGTCAAAAAACAATTCGAAATACCCCCATCGACTTTTTAGAACAGGACCAGTTCAAAAAGCAATGATTTGAAAGCACTTCTTTTTACACTATTTCGGAAACCCAAGGACTCAACGTTTGGATATGAAAAATACATGGGGAGGATTTCAATCCTAGCAGCAAGTAGGGAAACGGATACTCCAATTTAAAGTTGAGTAAACAGAATCCGATACTCGGTCTCATAGTACATATAGAATTCTGCGGAAAGCCCGTATTCTAATGAAAGTCGTATGTACGTGGCATGGAGGGAGATCTTACAGTATCTTTCGAGATCACCCTATCAATATGGGGTAAAAAAAGCCACAATAAGTGATTTTAGCCCTTATAAAAATAAAACGTGATTCTTGAACCCCTTTCACGCTCTATGCCACGTCGAGTACTGCAGAAGAAAAAAATGCAAAATCCGATCCAATTTATCGTAATCGATTAGTTAACATTGGTTGAACCTATAACTGAAACACGGAAAAAAATCAATGGCTTATCAAATATCTATCGAGCCGTGAAAAAGATTCAACAAAAGACAGAAACCAATCCACTATCCTGTTTTTTACGTCCAATCATACATGGAGTAAACTCCGGGGATAGCAAGTAAAAGCAAGACGTGTAGTGTGGATCGACACATCAAGTTCCCATTGAAATAGGATCCTACACAAGGAAAAAGCACTTGCCATTCGTTTGGTTATTAGCGGCAACCCGAAAACCGTACCGGTCGAATATGGCTTTCAATTAAAGTCCTAATTAGTGGATGCTGCCAAATGGAGGTGGCGATGCCATACGCAAAAGGGAAGAGACTCATAGAATGCAGAGGCAAATAGATCATTTGCACATATCGTTAATCCATGACAGTAACTATATCTATACATCTCGATCAGAAAAGAATCCAAGAGAAAAAGAAAGAATCGGAATTGATCGATATATTGTTCTCGAAACAACGAAAGGAAACGAAAGATGAAACATAAATCATGGATCAGCTAAGCCCTCTCGGGACTTTCTTAAGAATAAAGAAAGAAAACCTCATGTAAATACCATGGAAAAAGGATTGATCTATCCATGGAAGATTCCATAAATAATCCATTCGAAAAATGGAAACAATTGGGATTTGTTTTAGAAATTGGATGCAGTTAACTAATTCATGAACTGGCATGTACAGAATAAAACTTCCATTCTCGATTCTACAGATTTTTTTATGAAAGCCTTTCAATTGCTTCTCTTCGATGGAAGTTTGTTTTCCCAGAATGGATCCTCATTTTTGGCCTAATTCCTTCTTCTTGATGATCCCGATTTCAACCTCTGATCAAAGAATATATACCTTGGTTATATATCATCTCTTCAACAAGTTTAGTAATGATCATAATGGCCCTATTGTTCCCGAGGGAGAGAGGAACCTAAGATTCTCTTTTCGGGAAATTTCCAAAACGACCAATTTCAACGAAATCTTTCAATTTCTTATTTTACTAGTTCAATTCTTGTCTCTATGTATTCCTCTATCCTAGATACATGAATGTACAGAAATGCGTATAACCGATTTCTCTATCGTATTAACAGTCTACTATAGGAGGAATGTTTTTATGCGGTGCTAACGATTATAATAACCATCTTGTGTAGACTCCATAATGTTTCAGTTATGCTCCTACCAATTATCTGGCTTTACCAAGAAAAGTATGTACGGTCTAATGATGCTACTATGAAATATTTACACATGGTGGGGGGGGCCAAGCTACTTCTATTCAGGTGTCATGGTTTTCTCTTGGCTATATGGTTCATCCGGAAGATCGAGCTCAGAAATGTGAATGTTCTTATCAATACACAATGTATAACCCCCAGAATTTCAATGCGCTCCATATCATCACTGTATGAATTGGGTCAAGCTTTTCCCCAGCCCCTTCTCATCAATGGACACGACTATATGAAAGGATGTGGTTTCGATCGTATAAATTCCTACCGTCTCTATCTACTCTGAGATTGTTTGGTATTTTTCAAAACTCATGGACATCAGGAGAGAAATGCTATCCCCACTCGGACCAAGACAGAACTTTTACTTGGTTCTAATAACAATAAGAGAAGGCAGGGTCAGACGACGAATCTCTTTATAAAAACATCCGTTTTGCAGTTCGTTATATTACTTGGTATTCTCCAACAAAGGGATCAGACTAATGACGAATACAAAACTTGAATTCTCGATGTAGATGCTACATAGTTGGTTCTCATCCTTCAGAGACTACGAGTGTAATAGAAGCACCCTAAGATGATCATCTCATGGCTATTGAGAACGAATCAAATCAGATGGTTCTACTTTCTGACTTGCTCCTACGTAACCAAGATCGAAAAGATTGAAAAAATCAGTCATTCACAACCACAAATGAATGGTTCCTCCTTCTGGAAATCCTAGCTATTCTTAGCATGATATTGGGGAATCTCATTGCTATTACTCAAACAAGCATGAAACGTATGATTAAAGAAAGAAGAGGAGTTCTTCTTTCTTTTATCACTTAGGAGCCTGTGAGATGAAAGTCTCACGCACGGTTTTGAATGAGGAAAGAAGTGAGGAATCCTCTTTTCGACTCTAAAACTCTCCCACTCCAGTCGTTGCTTTCTTTCTGATTACTTCGAAAGTAGCTGCTTCAGCTTCACCACTCGAATTTTTCGATATTCCTTTTTATTTCTCATCAATGAATGGCCTCCTTTCTTTCTGGAAATCTATCTATTTCTTAGCATGATAATTGGGTAATCTCATTAGCTATTACTCAAACAAGCATGAAATATATGCTTGCATATTCGTCCATAGGTCAAAATCGGATATGTAATTATTGGGAATAATTGTTGGAAAGACTCAAATGATGATAGAAGCATGTAACTTATATACTGTTCTATATCACCATGAATCAAGGACTTTTGCATGCATTGTCTTATTTGTGTCTGACGTACCGAACTGAGAACCATTCGGATTATGCAGGATTATACACGAAAGATCCTTTTATTGGCCTCACTTTAGCCCTATGTCTCTTATCCCTAGGAAGGTCTTCCTCCACTAGCTAGGTTTTTTCGGAAAACTCTCGGTATTATGAAAAAAATAGAGGAAGCAGAACCAAGTCAAGATGATACGTATCACCCCCTTTTTTGCGCCAAAAATCTGACCATTTCCGAAGGAACTGGAGTTCCATCTCTTTTCCATTTCCATTCAAGAGTTCTATTTCTTAGATTCCTGGACCCAATTCAATTCAGTGGGATCTTTCATTCA
>BQNB010032680.1:36553-41553 GCA_026074375.1 Tanacetum coccineum | reverse complement strand
ATTCTGGTCATTGAATAAATGAAACTTTAACGAATAACTAATAGATTTCCTTTCTTTCAGTTATTCTTTTGCCCCTTTCCTAGTATATTAATAACAAAACGGATTTTTCCAATGTATAAACTAAAAATTCCAATGGCTTTGGCTACTATAACCTTCCCAACCACGATTTTTTCTTTTTTCTAGGCATTTCACCTCGAAATACGAAATTGTACTTAAAAAATAGCAATGATAAAGAAATAGTGGATTCCATCGTTTCTATGGTTACTTCTTAAACGGTGAGGTCTTCTCTATACACCGGAGCCTTTACTTCATTTAATCAATGTTATTGCTAACTTGTATAGTTCACATTCTTCGGCTCTACCCATGAATTATCCAGTAATAGGTCTTTCACAACGAGCTCTACCTATACAGTAACGGTATTTAATTATGAAAGTTGGCTGGGTAGCTGACCCTGTTAGTCCGTTCTTGCAAGAGGCGTCTAGGTTAACTAAGATTTCCTCCGCTTAATGGATAACCATTTGCTACCAATGGAGAATTGCTTCTCATCTTGAATTGAGGTGAGTGGTTTTACACCAATAGAAACCATAAATTTCATACACAATAAAAGGGATATCATCCATTTTCTTATTTTTAGATAGGAAATGTAGTTTGTTTTTCCGTTCTATCCTATTTGATCATTGATATTTGAACATTGTCCTCTTTCCTTTGTTCTAGTTCATGATCTGAACGAGTCGCACATACACCCTAGTACATGTTCCTCGACGCTGAGGGCATCCCCGAAGCGCGGGGGATTTTGTGACATTTCTAATTGGCTGTCTTGTATTTCTAATAAGTTGTTTAATCGTTGGCATGTTGAATCATATACATAATGGACTGGTTTAGATCAATCCTAACCGGATGATTATGAATTACAATAGTAAATAAAAATCATAGAATATTAAACTCGGCAGGGTGAATTTTAAATCACGACTTGACGTGAAATTGAAATAAAGGCTATTCTCATTCAACCGCTACAAGATCAACAATTCCATAAGCTTGGGCTTCTGTTGCTGACATAAAAACATCTCTTTCCATGTCTTCGGATACAACCCATAAAGGTTTGCCCGTTCTTTGTACATAAACCCTTGTCAGGGTTTCACGTAGTTTCAGCAGTTCTCCCGGGCAAATCGGATATGTTATTTTTGGAATAATTGTTGGGAGCTCAAAATGATGGCTATGCATGGCATGATAACTTATATGCTGTTCTATATCTCCATGAATCTAGGAACTTTTGCTTGCATTGTCTTATTTCGTCTACGTACGGAATGAGAAAATTCGAGAATATGCAGGATTATTGCACGAAAGATCCCTTTTTTTGGCTATCTCTTTAGCCCTATGTCTCTTAAAAACAATGTAACCATGAAATAATTTTAAAGTATTTACATCACTGTCTTTTAATAGTTCAGACATATACTACTTCAGTGCGCATACTAATACATTGCAAACTAAGCACTTACTCATCCAAATACTTCAAAAGTTTTATTTTTTTTAAAGATATGCAATAAGCTAATATATACTTATATAAGCAATCCAAAACACTGTCTCACTTAGATATTTTGCTCTTAAATAAGCATTAATTTAAAAGCAATCAGATTATCACTCGACGGAGAGAATGTTAGGGTTATTTTCAAGTTCAAACATGTCAAATGGTTCGTATAAGTAGCTAATGTAAGGAACATTTATAAAAGATTGTAACTCACCCAACACATTATATGGTTAGCGCAGTAACTCTGCTCACTACTGTGGTTGTTGTGTATGAGCACATTACTCGTAAATAGTCTTCTTTCAAAGACTGCTTGTTCTATTATTTCAACTATATCAACTGGAGTTAGATTTCTCTTCAAACCCATTCTGAAAAACAAATATTTAATTTTTAAGAAAATGGCTACTTATCGTATAATTTGATGAAAGTGGTCGTTTTAAAGACCAACATTATCTATACATAGTTCATTCATTGAAATGGACAAAAAATGTTGATCCTAACGATCTTAACAGTCCTTTGTAACCATTTTCAAATAAAGCAGACTCAATATTTAACATAATTAATCTCTTATTGGTTCTATATTTTTACCACATGACACTAAACAAAGAAATTAACATGAGTTATTTCAACTCCAAACAACTAAAATCATGATGAGAAGTTATTGGTAGTCAAGTACTAAGGGCTTATAAGACATACACAATAACAAATCATGTTACAATCTCTTTGGAAAGTGTAAGTGGAACGCTTCCAGAATCATTATAGTAAATAAAAACACGCTGAGAAGGAAAACTTGCCTGCCAGTGAAGAAACAATTGGCATGTCATTGCACAACCCACTTGACTTGAAACCTTCTCCCCCTATCACCATTCGGTATTATAACCATCTCAATTACCAATCCATCATCCAATGTAAACAAAATCTGCAACCTCCTGATATTTTTATTATTAATGAGAAGATCCTTAACTGTAAAAACACGTTTCCAAATAGTCACATACATCAACCAAGTACAAAGATAGTCTAGAATGATTATGTTTACCTTCCTAGTGCCACCAGTAGCTATAATGATATCTTTGACTTGTAATGCCTATAGTTTAGCGAACTTACTTAATTAACATCACCGCGAGATCTTTGTTTAAATCTATAAATTTCTTTTTATAATAATAAACATCTTATTTTTTTAAACTATAAGTCATTATATATGTTGTTGAAATTAAGTCGAACCTTCTAATTATTTACATGAATGTGCTTATATACTCTTTGAAATGTTTCCGTAAAGCATCTTCGATACCATTAAAGCTTGAGAAGGTCTATATCCTTGTGAAGTGACTTAACTCTGTTAAAAAACATAGTGAAGTTAAAAAATATAAAATAAGCAGAATATGTGGTTGTTTACATGTTTGGCAAGACAAAGTTGTAAACCGACCCATAGTACCAATCCTCTTACTCTCTGATCTTTATTACCAAAATTAGAACTTTAATTAAACCTGTTAAATTGTATCAATCTAACAAGATTTCCTTTTATTTCTTATTGTCTTTAGGTCCTTCTTTTCTCTCCTTAATATCTTGAAGGACCAGTTCTGTCAAGTTCTTAAAGTTGCTGTTGGTCTCTTGGATTAGGCTGAAGCCTTGGTGGGCTTTATTCTCCTTGGGCCCTTTTTTTTCTTGTTACCGTTGACAGAGTTTATATAACCCTAACTTATACCAAAGTTAGGGTTATCACTTCATTCACATAGATCTACAGCCGTTTGGCATTGCTCTCTTAGAGTCGTGACCTGGGAGATCATACTTTGTCTTAATCTTTTGATTGTGTGTTTGAGTGATCATTTGTAGTGAGGTGATAAGACCAACCTAGTTGGGACTATCAATATTTTACTGTTGTATGTTTGATTAGCACTCGTTTGAGGACTAATCTCTTATCTTGTATCTTGAACTTCGTTCTTTTAATAAATATCACTAAGGGGTGGTTGGTTGAGTGATAGATCTGGTATTATTGTTATTTAGTCATTTTATTTACATGTAGTGCAAGTTATTATCCACTTGAAATTGCATATATTTTCAACACTACACAAATATATCCAATAGTTACAGAACAAATCATTTTTTCCCTTCGAACTCAGAATTTGAATGAGAGCAAACCTAATTCCATCACAGTGACAATGCACCAAACGCTGACACTCACAACAGACCATGGGTGTTGATTCAGAGGCTCTATAGACCTGTATTAGAAGGAACAAACAAATCATAAACTTTGACCACCATTTTCACTATGTTAAGCATATAGACTATAGAGTGAACCTTTATACATATCAAGAGTTGCTCCTAAATATAGATAAATGTTACCTTTAGACACACACAACAGTAATTTCCTTTACCAAACAATCTCCCACAAGCATCATAGCAAGTATGCCATAAAAACCACCTGCAAATTGCTTTATATCAATGGATTGACACTCTTTCTAACAACCACAAAAAGGTTTTAAAAGATTAAAAATAAGCCTCGAAAAGTGTTTAGCTTTACATGTTTTAATAAACATACCTAACACTTAAACCATTGCCCGCATCTGTAGATGCACAACAATGACACATAGTATTCTTAGGGCGCAAATAAGGTCCACTACTAACATTCTGCTCAATGAAAAAAATACAAATAAAGGTACAGTCTCTTAACCATAATTTTCAACATGAGAAATGAATGTCTTTCGATTTACCTTGTATGCAGGTTGTTGATAGTAACACTGATAGGCACCATCACACCTTTTGCAAAACATAAGCTTGTTTGGGTCACCATTTTTTCGGCATACCTGGGTTACAAAAAAGCAAATTCATCCAATGCAGCTTCAGGTTCAGTGTCCACATCTGATTCGACTTGATTAAAAAATGTTGTGCAATTCCATTGTGAGATCATCACTACTTTTTCCCTCACAAGTTTTTGGATGTTATGACATATGTTTCCTTAACTTTTGTTAGTTCAATTAATTTTTCACCCTTTGAAAGCAAACTTCAGCTACTTTCACTCAACCCATGCTTGCAAAATAGTTAAAGGGCAGCCACCTACAATTATCCTCTGTTCAACAATAATAGTACCATTAACAGATAATAAATAATTATACTGATAAGGAATAGGCACCTGATTTGGATGCAAAACAATTATATGTTTTATATCAATTTCAAACAAAATCAACAAATTAGACATCAGGGGTCATACCTTTTGAACAGTGAAAGGTTTTTTTTGTTCTTCCATGAATACATCCTCAAATCTATCATCGAAATTACAGTGACAACAATCAAATTGAAACATAATATCTTCAATTGTGTGATAGAAGACCTCAAAATTGGTCAATGAGAAGATAACATTTAAGATGATCTATGTTACCTTATTCTTGAGGGACTGAATCAAAGTTAGGTCCATGGTGACCATTAAACAAACCGATTCGATTTAGTCAATTAGGGTTACAATATTAGAGACAATATCAGAGAG
>BQNB010032680.1:1553-26553 GCA_026074375.1 Tanacetum coccineum | reverse complement strand
AGCTTTTGAATTTCTCCATTTGAAATTCTATTTAAATGAAAGGTAGAGGATTTTTGGGGTTATAAATGATACATAGTGCGATACAGTCAAAACAAGGTATTATAGTACAAACCAAATAGATACCTCGGATCCAGATAAACTTATCAACGGATTCTCTATCCTCTCTTTTTCCATTTAAATTGAAGTATTTATGTTCGTTTTCATTATAGGATAACAAGATGATTAGAAATCCTTTACTTTTTTCAACCTAATCGCTCTTTTGATTTTGGAAATTTTTTATCAATATACTGTTTCTTATACACATACGTTTCCATTATGAAATGGAGAATGATAATATTTAGGATTCATTAAAAAATCAAGAATAAATTCCTGGAAGAAAGCCATCCCGTATTGGACACTAATATTTTTTTAACGTCTAATTAGATCGGGTAATCGTTCAAATTAAGAACGGAAGCTCGTTGCTTTTTCTTTCCCTAAAAAAATGAAATGAATTGAAGCTTTGAGGCCCTATCCATTTATTAATTCGACCCAACTTGAAATTGACTTTGGTTTCCTACCTTTCAATAAATTAAAGAAGGCTTTGTACCGAGCCGGAAAGAATAAAATATTCTAAAAACTCTTAATTGATACGACATGCTATTTTTTCCATTCATTCCTTTTCAGGATCAGCCGTGGTCTTCCAAACTTTACCGATGGTATGGACGAATCCCTCGCTTCATCTAAATGTGTAAAAGATCCTAGCCGCACTTAAAAGCCGAGTACTCTACCGTTGAGTTAGCAACCCAAATAGAAAAAGGGGTATGTAGATACAATTAGAATAAAAAAAAATTCTTAAATCAAAGCAATCATTTAATCTACGAAATAAAAAATAGAAAAAAATTCTAATCTATTTGGAACATAAAAATGACTAAATTAGATGAAAAAAAAATCCCGATCAAAATAAAAAAAGACATGTAAAAAATGTAGACCATCTCCTATTTCTATGTTATACACTTTTTCAATCAAAAATCTGGGTATCAAATCCAACGAACCCATCATTTGAATCAACAGGTAAAAAATTAAACCTATGCGACGGAAATAAATAAAACTGCTTATCACGACGAATTATATTTGTTCGATACAATGTTGTCAATATAAACATTAAGAAAGGAATATGATGAAAAAAAAACAAGAACTGAAATGGAAAGAATAGTAAAAAAGGGACTTGTGTTGGATTGGCACTGCATATACATATCTACTAAAAATTTTAGTTTAGATGGAGAATAATAATAAACAAAGAATAAACAAAGAAGAAGTAGAAAAAGTATTTATGCAATCAAGAGTGTATTGAATCCATATAGAATAAAGAACTTCGATTCCTTGTTTCTTACTTGATATTAGAGGTCGAATGAAAACCATCCAATTGCAGGTCAGGTAATGCCAAAATATTTCTATTTTGTGAGGATGAATCAAATAAGGGTTTCCTTAGAAAAGGATTCTATCAAAAAAGATTCTATAAAAACAATGATAACTAGATACGAATATAAGAAGAAAAGAATAGAAGAAGAAAAAAAGGAAATAAAAAAACATAGTATAGAAAAGATATCCAAAATGATATAGAAATCATTATCCTACCCTTATTTTTTATTTCCTTAATTTCATTTCATTTCATTTCATTTGATTAGGGCAAAACCTCTGCCTTTTTTAAAATATCCTGAACAGTTCCTGTAGGCTGAGCACCTTTTTCAAGGAAATAGAGAATAGTCCGAATAAAGTATCCGAGCATAATATGAAGTTCTATTCGTCTCTAGTAAATCGCAATTACCTAAAATAGTTGATGACACTAAAATCACCAACATAAAACATGTTCTATTGCAGTTTTTGGTCCAGATTTTCTTGTAATTATAAATATACACATTTGTTGAAGGATACGACGGCGTTTTGATTGAGTTGCTACAGTAACGGGCTGCCCCATTTTGGGCCAGCCCAATTGGTTTTTTTTTTTTTATAAATTTGTATGCACAAAGTAGGAGTTAAAAAAAAATATTACAAAAGTTCTGATCATGATTTATCTCAGATTTAAAAAAAATTCCCGCGGAATACATCTTCGATACCTAATAAATTTAAAATAACCGATATGGTCAAAAACGACAACCCTTTATATTAAAAAAAAAACCTTATAGCAAAAAAAAAACACTTTAAACATGAGGGCCCAACACATAAGCTTTTTTATTTTGTTGAAGGATACGAACGGCGTTTTGTTTGTGTTGCTACAGTACGGGCTGACCCATTTTGGGCCAGCCAAATGGTTTTTTTTTTTTTATCTTTTTTTTTTTTTAAATTTGTAGGCACAATTAGGGTTAATATAAATTTATGTACATTTGTTCTGTTTTTTTTCAGTAATTTTTTTTTCCCGCGGTAAAAGACGAGGAAAAGGTTATGTGCCGTACAGGGGCTGGATCTGCGGCTTTTTTTTTTTCTTTTGATTACCTATTACTTTAAAAATAACCGATATGGTCCAAAACGTACAACCATAATCTATATTAAAAAAAAACCCATTTAGCGGACAAAAAAAAAACAACACTTTAACATTGAGCAGCCCAACACATAAGCATATAAAAAAATACTACAAAAAACACAGTCGTTGTTGACTGTGGGCGTTTGTACAGTTAACGGGCTCCCCGATTTTGGTTTTTTTTTTTTTTTTTTTTTTATTTGTATGCACAAAGTAGGAGTTAAAAAAAACATTTAAAATGTTCGATTTATTCAGATAAAAAAATACTCGCGGAAATATGTTCGATTATCCTTATAAACTTAAATAAACGTATGGTCACAAACAAACGTACAACCCATTATATTAAAAAAAAAACCCATATAGCAAAAAAAAAACACTTTAAACATGAGGCCCAACACATAAGCCATATAAATTTATTTTTTTACAAATATACACATTTGTCGACAAACTAGCCTAAAATTCGCATAAAATGTGGCCCAAAGTAAAAAAAAATACAAAACGGTCCCTCAACTTTTAACTATTTACGATTTTCTTACAAAAAAAATCCCGTAAAAAAATTAACAAAAAAAACACGTCAAGTTCTTATTGTTCACAATTTTTTTACATTCATCGGCCCACAAAAAAAGATATCGAACCGTCCCAAAAAAAGAAAATATTCGGGAAAAAATTAACCCGTCCCAACGCAAAAAAAAATTTCCCGAATAGTAAAAAAAAAGGAAATATCCGGGAAAAAATTAGCAAAAAAAAAACCCCTAAAAATAGCCTAAAATCTGGCCCAAAGTAAAAAAATAAAATAGAAAACGGACCCTCACCTTTTAACTATTTACGATTTTCTTACACAAAAATTCCCGTAAAAAAATTTACAAAACCGTCCCAAAAAAAGAAAATATTCGGGAAAAAATTAGCCCGTCCCAACGCAATATTAAAAATTTGCCCCGCCATAACGCATAGCCCAAAAAAAACCCACCGAAACGTAAAAAAAAATATTATTCGGGAAAAAATTAGCCCCGCCGCAACGCGCGGGTTCTTTTGCTTGTATAGTACAAGACTTGTAACTTTTAGATGATTTTTCAAAATGTGATGAAATGATTTTGGGTTCTTTATTTACAAGTGCAGCTTAGTGTCTCAAAGAATCGTATTATGAGTAGTTGTGTGACACCAATCGTACAAGAATCCGCAAATCCAATTGTTCTACTTCACGTCTGTGTAATGTTTAAACCTACCATCCAAATCAGTGGCACCAACAAAATTTCCATTGCAAATACTTTTTTTCTCGGGATCTATTTCCACATTTGATTACTTCTTATTCAGTTCATGTTTAGAATGGAGATACACGCTCCCATTGCTTGAGCATGCCGGTTTAGAGGCGTGGGCAGTTGACATTCTAGGATGGGGCTTCAACAACTTAGGTTAGCTTCTTATTATTTTTTCTATTCATTATTTGTCGAGTCTCAATTTTTGACTCACTTACATATGAATTATTCGGGTTATGCTTTATCCTGATAGGTTAACCAATAAATTAAATAAAAATAGGCTTAAAAGGGAAATGGGTCGAGTAGGTGGTGTCAAAAGTTACCCAAATTGTATTTTCAATGCATAAATATCGTAAACCATTTTAGTTAAAAAGCTAGATTATTGTTCGAGTTACATTACTTTACGAATCATGTTAAACACACTAACGCCGCGTTTAGTTGGAGG
Organism: Tanacetum coccineum; assembly: GCA_026074375.1. NCBI lineage: Eukaryota > Viridiplantae > Streptophyta > Magnoliopsida > Asterales > Asteraceae > Tanacetum > Tanacetum coccineum. The sequence continues at coordinate 22,361 of BQNB010032680.1, read as the reverse complement.
AAAACACCCTTGTTTTCCACAAAATGTTTTGTTGAAAACAAGGAAAACAGAGATCGCGTTCATTTCGTCGTTTTCCAACAAAATTCTCTACAAAACACAAAATCCCTATTTTCTCTTTTTACACACAAAACTAGAAAACAATTTTATTTTGTTTTCCCCATTTTCCTTTTATGACACTCATATCTATTTTCCCCTTATTTCCTACGTTTTTTGATGTTTATGTACGCTTACAGACTTTTTTTACGTTTTTTACGATTTCGACAGTTTTTACATTTTGGCCTGTATTTTTACGTTTTCGCCCGTTTTTTTACGATTTCGTCCGTTTTTTTTTATTTTGTTCGTTTTTTCGATTTCGTCCGTTTTTTTGCGATTTCGTCAGTTTTTTACGACCGCGTCCGTTATTTTATGATTGCGTCCGTTTTTTACGACTGCGTCCGTTTTTTTACGATTCCGTCCGTTTTTTTACGATTTCGTTCGTTTTTTACAATTTCGTCCGTTTTTTTACGATTGCGTCATTTTTTTACGTTTTCGTCCGTTTTTTACGATTTCGTCCGTTTTTTACGTTTTCGTCTGTTTTTTTACGATTTCGTCCGTTTTTTACGATTTTGTTCTTTTTACGTTTTCGTCCGTTTTTTACAATTTCGTTTGTTTTTTACGATTTCGTTCGTTTTTTTACAGACGGAAACGTAAAATTACAGACGAAAACGTAAAAAACAGACGAAAATGTTAAAAACAGACGAAAACGTAAAAACCGGACGAAAACGTAAAAAAAGGACGAAATCGTAAAAAAAGGACAGAAACGTAAAAAACGGGCGAAATCATAAAAAACGGTCGAAAACGTAAAAAACGGACGAAATTCGGTAGGTAAAAAACGGACGATAGTCTGTAAAAACGGACGGACCGGAAATGTTTAAAAAAAAAAAAGGACGAAAATCGGTAAAAAAACAGGCGAAAACATAAAAAAATGAATGAAAACGTAAAAAAAGGAACGAAAACGTAAAAAACGGACAAAAACGTAAAAAACGTAAAAAAACTAACGAAAACGTAAAAATACGGATGAAAACGTTAAAAACCATTAAATAAATAAGATTCACCCAGTAGCTCATTTATCCCATTAGTGCCCGTTTTAGCCCGTACCCGTTTTGCCTGATGCCCGCGCCCGCCCGGCCTGCCCCTTTTGCCGCCTCTATTTTTGTGTTTCGAATATGTCTTTATATTACAAAAGTAAATAGAGAATTGAGATAGAAACAACAACACTTGAACATGTATTTTAGTTTTGTAAAATGGAAAACACAAACACATGTTTCTTTAACTAAACGCGTTTTTCACATTTTCAATTGTTTTGTGGAGATGGAAACTCCCACCTTTTTCCTACAAAACTGGAAACAGAAAATGATAGAAAATGTTTTCCAACTAAACGCAACCTAACTATTTATTTATTGTAAAACCAAATTTTTAGGGTCAGCATGACCCGTACCATAAACCAACCTACCCATTCTGCAACCGATTTTCATATACTAAAACAGAAATAGACTTGGGTGTGTGTGCTTATGCTTGTGATGGTCACTATGTTCATTTTTTTTTCCATTTTCATGTTGTGTCTTTGCCTTTACCAGAAACGTGGAGGCAAAGCGTGATCATCTCTTCCAGGTAAATTTCCTCACCTATCTAATATGTAAACTAGGGGTTGTGATTTTGATCTATTTACTAATGAATGGGCCTTATGGTTTTATGTTCTATCTCTAACGGGGTCATATAAAAGTGTATATTTGTGATGCATAACGTGTCACATTTTCCAATTTGTAAACGCTAATATTTCTTTTAAAAGAAATTATCTTTGAATCATTATGACTTCGTAATCATATATGAGACACCGTATGCTTTTTATTAACCAATCTTGGCAAAGTCTTTAGGGTTGAGCCATCGCCCAACCCACCTGACGAGTCTAATTTGCCTCCTCTAATGCGTATTAACTCGTCGCAGTCCTCAGTCCTCAGCAAAGACTGAGTAGTTCTGCTAGTTTCAAGCAAATCTAAATTATTTTCTTCATGATTAGTTCTGGAAGTCCTACATCAAAAGGCCTATGTTGTTAGTGCCTTAGTGGGTCCTAGTCTTGGAGCTGTGTTGGCAATTGACTTTGCTATCAACCATCCAGAGGCTGTAAGTGTAGATACACCAAAATATTATCATAAATTCATAATGATTCTCGTTAGTTTTAGAGCTATGAAGTAACTAGTTTGACCGTAAAAGTCAGAAGCTGTTAATTTGTTTTGAGATTCTGATGTGTTTTTGCTTGAATTATCTTCTGATTTGCAGGTTGATAAGCTCATTTTGATTAATGCAAGTGTGTACTCAGAAGGCACGGGAACCTGTCTAAGTTACCACCAAGTGTAGCCTTTGCTGGTGTAAGTACTTTACAATGATGAATATATTCATTTGTATTTTGGTCATTTTTTGTATCTGACTGTATCGTCAAAGCGGAAATTTTTTAAGAAAACCATGATAGCTACTCAAGCATCAATTGTATGCTTTGACTATGACTTTAATAATCGAAGACTAAGCTTCATTATCAAGATTAATATGGATTCATTTATAAAGTAACAATGATATTATGATAGTTACTCGAACCTGATCTTAAATTATTACCATTAACCACTCTTGATGATGAATTTGTACAGAGATTATATTACTTTATTATCAATTTAAAAATATATACCTTTGACCTCGCAAGTCAAAGTTTACCTAGGAGTCATGTTATAGAAGTGACTGAATCTTTTAATTTGCTAAATGACTGCTTTTTTTTTCAGGTTTCGCTGTTAAAAAGCCTCCCTTTGCGCTTTTATGCTACTAATATTACATTTAATGATTTGCCATTGAGTACATGCTTAGAATGGACTTATGTAAGTTCCAAATTTTCATATTTGTTTAAATTCATATAAAGCATAACGTATGCTTTCTTATCGTTTTCTGTTCCATTTTTAGATTACTCGGTTGCATTGCTTGTTACCATGGTCGGAAGAAGCAACAGTCGATTTCATGAGCAGTGGGGGATACAATGTTTCTGCACAGATTAATCAGGTCTTTCTTATACTGCGCTGCTTATATGCATTTCGGATTTTACATTTTGTAGAAACTGAAACCGTAAATATTTCTTCACAAAAGCCTAAATCTGTCACATTTGCTGGAGTCCACATTGACTTTTAAAATCAAATGACATAAGTTTTTTGAATGCAAATTTACCTCTATTATCTTTTAACTCAAATTACTTTCTTGTTAAAAGTACTAATTTTTAGATTAATGCAATCATCATTTCTCTCAAAGGTAAAGAAGGGCTAACCATTTGACTGTTAAAGGTCAAAAGTAGACTCCAGGGGAGAATATAATGATTTGTGTTTATGTATATCAAAATACATTACGCTGTCATTATCAGGTTATGAAGAAAACACTTATAATGTCAGGAGAAAATGATCGAATCATCGACAGCAAACTTGCAGTAGTTAGTATTTACATTTGCCTTTTTTATTATCATTCTTATTTTTTTGGATAAAAATTGCTCTCAAGTTACAAATTCTGATATGTTACCCAAGTGATCCCAGCTGGCCCATTTTAGTATTTTACCACCTCTAATGAGCACCTTGTCTTTAAATATACAGCGGTTACATTGTGAACTCCCGAATGCCATCATTCGCCAAATATCAAATTGTGGTCACATCCCACATGTCGAAAAACCAGAACTTTATGCCACATGACAAGCACTTAGCTCTTCCATCAATTCCGGAGCAGCAAGGAAAGGTTTTAATTAATCGTTAGCAACTTAGCATCCATATTTTATCAAGTTTGTGTTGTATCGTGTCTTGGATGCACAATATAACCTGTTTGCCGAATATTTTAAGAGCAAGCTAAAAACGTTTAGTCATTGTTAGTAAACATCATTACATCACTCTATAAATAAGTACCCAAGATTGTGTTACCAAATTTAGTTCATGATGTAAGGCTACTTGGTTTGACCATCTCCTACCTTGATGAAGCAGTTTACTTTTTAAAAGTTAGTGACTCGGATGGGTTGGGTAATGAGCTAAAACCTAGTCGGAGCAACATAACATGAGCATTTCCGGCACCTCTGAAATAGGGTTTAATCCAAATGTTGGTCGTTTGATACGTAAACTTGTTATTTTACTTATAATCAAAAGCCGTTTGATACGTCGTCGTTTCGACGATTGCAATATAAGTGACCCAAAAATATTAAATGGTCCGGCCCATAAAAAGAAATAAAAGAGTTTACAGCCCATAGGCCCAATACCGGCCTAAATAGAAAAAAAATATCTCCGCCGGTGAAAAAAAAAACTTACAAAACGAACCCTTAACTTTTAACTATTTACGACTTTTTAATAGAATAAACTTTATTTATTAAAGATATAGTATATATCTACCGATTCATTCAGATAAAAAAATACCCTCGGAAAAATCTTCGAATTACGAACAAAATGAGTTTAATATTGTAATGCTTCTGACATACGCACGATTTTATAAAAGATGTTGAAGTTTAATATAAATAGAATTTTTTATTTTTTTGACAAAATGTAAATACGAAAGCTCACATATAAAAGAACACAACGCCAGCATCACCCGTTGTACGTTTCCCACATTTCTTATGAAACCTACTAACGCAAAACATAACGCTCCGTTGCAACGCGCGGGTTACTTAGCTTGTTTTGTATTTATATGTTCATTTTGACGTACATAACATTTGAGAAAATACACGTATAATAATATTTAAGAAAACATGCGTATTAATACCATAGAGTAAGTTTGGATACCAGACGAGTTATATTTCGAGTACAAGCAGCAACATGGTACATGTGATTACAATATTTCTATTTCACGGTCGATTGATTTTTTATGATAAAACAGTTTAGGAAGGCTGCTGAAAATTCTCGCCCAAAAACAAGCGTAGGCCTGTAGGGCGCCCATAAACAAGGAAGAAGTGCTTTTCTTAGCGAATTGACGCGTTCAACACATGTTAAACTGATGCTTTTAACTTATTAGAACGTTTGACTCATTTGAATACTCCATTTATAGAGGTGAGTTATTATAAGTTTTGAACCAGAAAACCACATGACCAAACTTTTGGACCACAACCATTTGGACCAGCAACTCTTTAGCATTATTACTTGTACCATAATGCAACCAAGTCTAAATAAAATAAAGTGGCTATAGAATCTAAATAAAAGAAAGTGACCTTTTAGATATACAAAAAGGTGAAAATTTCTAAAAGGTTTTAAGAAGAACACAATTAATAGTAGTACCCCCACAATCACTCATTCATAGATGACCCCCTCATTTCAAAAGGCATAAATTCCCCACTTACAAAAAGTACATGACAACAAAAAAATACCCTCTAATGGAATACAACCGATAAATCGATTCCCTACTAAAACTTGACCACCACATAGATTACAACTGGATTAATCACGACCATACATTGAAACGAACGCTTGTTATACCAACCTTAACAATAAGATCAATCCCGGAACCAAAATAGTTAGTAAAGTGTACGAGTTGGAAGACTCAACACCACTGCTGTCAGTGCCGCCTGATGGGCCAAGTCCAAATGATGGGTTCGTTCCAGTGCCAGCGCCGGGAGTGCCTGGGGTAAAACCTGTTCCGGTCCCTGTCCCTGTCCCTGTCCCGGTGCCGGTACCAGTTCCCGTACCAGTACCGGTTCCAGTTCCGGTTCCGGTCCCAGTACCAGGTGGTGATGAGGTGCTTGGAGTTGTACCGCTGCAAAAGTAGAGAAACAGTGAAATTATTAGGAATGTTAAATTTCTGGAGTAAAATGCAACATGTTACTGTAAATAAGACTTAAAATAACAAATTATGCTACAAAATGTACTTTAGGGAGCACGGAAGGTGACGTGAGTGATACAGAAATCAGATTGTACAATTGCCTATGGCATACCTCATAAATATTCCAAGGACAAATTATACAGAGTATAACTATGATTTGCCTTTAACTGCCTCCAAGATTTTACAGTCAAATAACTAAGCGGAAAATCTTAATTTTATTTTGACCCCTACCAATATTTTACTATACATGAAGCTGAAGCTATCAGCCAAGTCCCAAAAACAGTCATATGCTCATATGCACCATCAGATTAATTAACCCAACTAAAGGAATTTGACACCAGCCACAAAAAATTGATTATTGAATTTTACTAAATACTACTCGTACTTGTCAACAAGTCTTTTCTACCAACTTAAAAATTCATTACTCCTTGGTCTCTCTGGGAAGTGCTGACTACTAGAAATATCAAATACGACCGACTGATATGATTCCAAATTGATCCCGACGACACATACATTACTTGGTGATCCATCTTATTAGTAATGCAAGTTGAGATAGTATCAATATAAGTTTAGTCGGTTTCTCTAGCGTTGATCATTTTAACTTGTAAAAAGGATGTCTTGACCACGGTAACATCATTAACTATGTTAAGTAACCACACACTGGGGCAAATTTGTAAAGATTTTGACTGGGACCCATTTGACTAAAAAAAGATAATCACCATAGTTTGTTTACTTACCATTATGTCATAAAATTATTAATTGTACCTAAATGTATCAAACTGAAAGCACAATGTGACCTAACATGACCTTTGCTTGTTATATTATCAAAAAATAGGAACACAAAACAAACATATGAGATTTCAATATCTTTGACAACTCACATGTGTACTGAAAAAACAGTACCTAATCTAACATGCTGGATCTACCAAATGATTCTTGAAGCCAGCTCTAGTAGCATAATAAAACTTTCAAAGCATGATCTACTAGACATTATAGCATTATTAGTTCTGAAAACCTCAATAATTTTGAAACTTTCAAATCAAGTGAGACTAGTATGAGAGGCCCTTTTCAACTACAAGCACTAGACAATAAAGTGAATTCTATTTTCCAGAGATGAAAGTTCCAAATCCAGAGCAAGGATGTTATAATGACTAGTGCATTTTATATAAAAACTTGTACGCTGCTCTGGATTTTGAAATTATTTTTCTGTGATGATGGGCTTCCCCATAACCATCAAGAAGTGCATCACCAAGAAAGATGAGCTTCTTGGAAATATGAAATCACTCTCTTTTTTAATGCTTAAAGCAAATCAAAAAGTGGTGTTTCTTTATATTTCACTTTTTTAGTTGGAAACAAAAAACAAATAGCAACACAAAAACTCTTTGAAGAACATCTTTATGCATCACATACCATCATGACATTGTAATTACGGTAAGATTTAAGTTCTAAGCACACAAAACTATAGAAATGGGGTCTTTATGTACCAAGAAACATACCCACATAACTTAAATTCTAAACATGATGAGACAAACAAACAACGTGTAAATAGAGTAAGATCCTCTAGTGATAAAAATACTTCAAAAGAAAAGGCCTATTTAGTTGAAAAACAGCAATGATTAAGCACACAAAGACTGTAAAAATGTGATATTTATGCATCAAGAAACATGCCCACATAACTTTATCTCTAAACATCATGACATAATAAACAATTTAATATGCAAAAATGGGCTAGATCAAGTTAAAAAGATGCTAAAGGTAGAAGATTAGTTAGAAAACTCACCCTGGGCTCCCAGCATAACAAGCAGAAGTTGCACCTGTTTATCATCAAGAAACAACAACAATAAGATCAATGAATATCATTTTGTTGTGTTTGTTGGTGTACAATTTCTGATGCATAAAGTACAAGCCAGTAAAGCAGTAATGATCAAGAAAGACTCACCAGCAGGGGCTGTTTGGCTAACAGTAGCTGTGCCTGAAAAATCACAACTCCCTGAAATTTCACCTTTCCTTTGGAAATAACTGTTAACAGCATAGTTACAGTGGTCTTTTACGGTGTTGGGGTTAAAACAAGCTCCATTTTGAATGATTTGAGCACAATCAGCTCCATTTCCACATGCATAATCTATGTTCTTTTGAAGAACTGCGTCACTTTGTGCAGAGTTGCATACACAATAAGCTGCACCTGTTAAACAAAACCACATAAAAAGATGGTTACTTTTTGGCTCCAAAATCAAATCTAAGACAAACCCATTTGAGAATAAGCACAAAATTAAGAACCCCTTTGAGAATAAGCAAAATACTGAAAACCCATTTGAGAATAAGCAAGAAAATAATAACCCATTTAAGAATACGCAAAATATTACAAACCCATTTGACAATAAGCAAAAAACTAAAAACCCATTTGGAAATAAGCAAAAAACTAAAAACCCATTTGGAAATAAGCAAAAAACTAAAAACCCATTTGGAAAAAACAAAATTTGGAGGTAAACAAAGAGATCTTACTTGAATAGCCAGCCATAGCTAAGAGAGTCACCATGAAAAGTAGAAAAACAGCCATGGTTTGTAGCCAGATGGGTCAAAGATTGTTGCTTAATAATGACGGATTATGGTGTTAAAAAAGTGTTGTTTTCGAGCAATGAGTTTGCAGAGAGAGTGTATGTGTGAAGTGCAAGTGTTTCAAGACAAAAGTTGAGATGCCGATGGTACAGGGTTGATAATAAAGTGTATACGTATATCTTTGTTTCGGGTAAATAATGGGTGTGTTTGGTCGGGGTTATCGGAATGAAGGAATGGAATGATTATGAATACATGTTGTTTTGTTTGTGTCAATTGGTATGTGAAAGTATATGATGGCAATATGTCATTGTGAATGCAAGAAACCACACAAGAAATAAAGAATAAGGAATTTGATAAACTCTCAAAGGGTATCTAACCGGGACTTTAAAGAGAAACACTCTTGTCTATAACTATATCTATCTGTCTGTCTATCTATACTCTTTAATAAAATAAGGTTTTATACAACTTTTTTAAGCTACAAGCATTAAAATCGTAATTAATAAAATGATTTGATTACATTAATTAAAAATTATGTACAATACTTTTATGCACTATCATGCTACACGATCCATAGCTTTTGTACAAACAAGTTTAGCTATTTGCATTAAATTTCTAATTAATGAGGTGATGTGGATTAACATAATTAGAGAATTTATATAATACTCTTATGCACTAATCTATAACTTAATAACGGAAAGCTTGAAAAGTCTCATTATCATTCTTCTAATGTATGTTTCATAGAAAAGACCTGTTCAAACTAAAATACCCAACAAGATTTTCAAGGTCTATAATTAAGCGTGTGAACCTTCTCCTATACTCTTCATTCAAATCACCTTTTCAAAATAATTAAGCTTCTTCAATAATCCTCTTCTCCACTCCAATCAGTTTCAATATCCATTAAATATCAATCGTTTTCGTTATTGTTCTTCGGCATTAACCCTCGATAACAGTTTCATTGACTCATTCATCAAGTCATCGATTCAAAACACCATAACATAACAAAACCCCTAAATCAAAACCCACAACTAAACCTCTAAATCAAAATCGCAACACAAAATCGACTCATCATTTAACAATTATCGATCATATAACATGTTTTTTACTCTTTTTACTATTTTTTAATCTTTGTTTTATATCATTACAATTGATATTTTATAGAAACACTGTTTAATGAGACACTCTAAACTGGTATTCCTTATGCCTTAGTAATAACACCATTTTGAGTTCAAGTGAGATTATGTAGAAGGTTTAAATTAATTGTTGGACTTGGTTCTATTGTTACTTTGCTTGGGAATAAAGGAAGGCAAAAAAAAAAACGTAATTTATGTTATTGCCGTTAATTTTGATTGAATATTAATATGATAGTCATTAATTTTATTTTCAATCATCGTCATTTTGCATTTTTCTTTTCTTGACTAACTTCAATAATCCAGTGATGTGGTATGTTTATTATGTTTATTAGGTACAATCCATTTCTAATGGCGTGCTGTGATCCTGACACTGAAGAATATCAAAGTGTTTATCGTGTAACGTCTGTTTTCTCTATAGCTTTCAATAAAGAGGTTTGTCGTTTGTGTTATTTATGTTTGAAATAAGAATTTTAGTATGATACAAAGAGTGGAAACACAGGAAAGACATGAATATATAGCAAAAAAATTAAGTAGCTGGTTGGGTAATAGGTCAAAAGCTATTGTTTAGTATAAGTAGTTGGTTGGGTAATGAGTCAAAAGCTTTTATTGTTTACTATATGTGATAACAATATCCTTAAGATGCGATTACTGCATGCGGATTTTGTTTATTCAACTTTGTAGATGAAAGAGTTCTTTGTAGAGGAAAATATGCTACCCATTAACTCCGACTTATATATATGGTTTCAGGTTACTAAATTTTTTGAGAAAATGCAACCTGTGGTGGCGGAAACCAGTTCGATATTTGTTTTAATTGGTTAGAAACACATAATTCTCAATTGGTATAAATCATTATTTTGTTTCCAACGGGTCAAACTTACTTAGGAAGACACCATAAGCTTAGCTATAAATTCAACAAATTATATGTTGAAAACCGGCAATAGTGTATACGCGTATTTTTAATCCATTTGACATTACAAATACCAATACCAATCTATATATTTATATGCTTTTAGATTTGAAATTGTTAAATCGTTCTGATATAGTCAAATGGATGTATGAAACTCAAGTAATAGCTCTTATATATGCTTACTTTTAAGGTCAAAGATCCAAACACAAAACTTTAATGTCAAACAACTAAATACATTTTCCCTCTAATCTAATAATTTTTAAGGGTTACAACAAAGTTTGTTCGAATTTTGAGTAACTAAGCATTTAGAAGTAAGGAGACATGACTCTTATTTTATGGTAGTGAAGAAGTATATAATTGCCTAATTTGGGTCATGTTAATCATTTTTTACGAATGCATTATCATCATTTCTACCCAATTAGTAATCCGTGAAAGAAGTCTCATGGAATGCGTATCGAGTTAATTATGTCTTTGCTATGTGGATTTCTTATTAAGCTTCTTACATGGGTTATATTGTGTGATAGTGAATAAATGGTTTTTTATTCTTTTCGACCTGTTAACTTATAAGTGAATCAAACATGTCACCACCCAAACCACCCTTTTAGCCAACACATAAATAGATAATATTGCAATGAGCAGAATACAATTAGTTAATTTAAAAAAATTGACAGGGATTTGGATCGCAATTGGTGCTACACTGACCGACTTAGAGCAACAACGTTGGCTTCCTTAACTGTTATGGCGGCTGAAGGTAAGCATATATATTTTTCTCCAAGTTTCAAGTCTTAACACCATTTATATTCTTACAGGAGAAACCAACAAGATCTTTAATGCAATGGGTTCCAACTACCATGTACACTACTATACTATTCATCTATCTACAAAATGCTACATCAGTGAGACAAGATCGGTTTACAGCATTTACAGTAGGTATTGTTTTCATACGTAATTAAATATTTTCTTTACTTATGTGTTTGTCTATGGTTTTCTTTTCGTAATTAATTTCTTTTGTGATTAGAGGTGGTAAATGGGTGCGTCGGGTGGGTTGGGTAACGGGTCAAACTGGGTTCAAACCGAAACATGTCATCTTATAAGTATGGGTCGAAACAAACATGGATGAGCTAGCTAATCGACTATAATTTTTTATTGTATACAATCAATTTGTTAATCCTGATTAAAAAACAACATGCTAATACCATGTATCTAAATTTTCGATTAAACGGTTAACTAATTATGAGGATATTTGCTTAGAAGTAGGTTGTGGGAAAGTTTCAGCCAGTGGCCCCGTTTAGCAATCTTTTTTTGTAATTGTCCTGTTTATAATTAAACACAAGGTTATAAATAGCGTGAGGCGTGGCGTGGCGGCATGGCCAAGCCTCACGCTTTTGTGAGCCATGGCGAGTCATGACGTTTTTAAGGCGTGACTTAAGGCGACACAAAATATGAAAATATTTATAAATTTTTATATTTATATCATATTACAAATATATTGAGTTTACAAAAAGTGTCATACATAAGGAATAAAGTCAAGAAACTATCTTTGCATGTAATCTTTTTCATTTCTATATAAAAATATGATTTTTATCGAAATTGAATTCAAAAAAGCCTCCACGCATTACCTTTTTTCACTCCTCATCTCAAGTCAAGCCTTAAGCCCAAGCCTTGGTCTATTGCGTGGCGTGAAGGTCACGCCTCGCGCCTTTTCGTGGCCTTTGCGAGCCTTTTAGAACCATGATTAAACACAACCAAATTGAACATTTATAAGTAACTGCGTAGAAGTAATCCCCTGTAATTAATTTATTTTGTGATTAGAGGTGTTACAATGGGCGTGTCGGGTGGGTTGGGTAAAGGGTCACACTGGGTTCAAACTGTAACATGTCATCTTTTAAGTACGGGTCGAATCAATCTGGTATATATGGTTTCAGGATGCTAAACATTTTCAGAAAATCCAGGAAATGGTGGATAAGGACAATAATCAGGTATTTGTTCTGATTGGTGAGAAACACATATGTCTCAATTAGTATACTACTGCGACATTACATTTGCAGTTTGTATATTTGTTGATTAAATTCTCTTGGTCATTGGCATAATTTACTGAATATATGACATAGGAAATTGAACTGTAACATGATGTGTTCAAGTTCAAACCATAAAAATGAAAGCCACACAGAGAAGTGTATGTAGCCGAACGTGATGAGGTTAGTTCTTGCTATTTATGAGTGTTTGTTTGTTCTTGATTTTGATGAAAATAGCCTGCAATAGTTCCTTACAAAGGACCCTTCAAGACATGATATCTTTGAGATTAACTGATTAAAGAAGTTTATTTAATCAAGTTTTTTATAGAAGTTAAGTTTGATTAGAGAAATCACTTAACCACTGTATGACTATTTGGAGCCACGCCACTACGTTATGAATGTTTGGTGGTACATAAACACACCACCACATATATACACCACTAGGTTATGCCCATTTTGATCCACTCTTTTTCTAAATCTTTAAGGTGTTGCCACATCTCTATGCTTAACATGTTTATTGAATCCTTGTATTTTGAAAGTAATTCAAGTTGTAAGTATTCCACTAGTCTATTTCATGACATTGAATCTCCAACAATCCAAGTTGCAAGTATTCCATTGGTTTATAGGTAGAAGAATTATATGTCGCACGTCATGGTTTTAGACCCATAAGACACTTTTGAAATACAAATCTACAATGGTGATTTTGTTGTCAATCATGAACAAAAGATAGATCGACAATTATGCCACTGGGAACATTGTGTTCTATATCTTTTTTAAGTCTATATCTTTTCAAAGTTGTAAGTATTCCACTGGGAACACATTTTCATAATATTAAAAAGATAGATCGACAATTATAAATTGTCATTTTTACCCTTTAATCTCTTCGAATTAATTAAACACTTGACTTCACGTGTTTGACCGAAGAACCGGCGGCTAAGCCATAGGAGCTGGAGCTCGAACATGCCCTACATCATTCTCTCTCTCTTAGAAAAAGACTCGTCCTCGAGTCTTGTCTTTCTAAGTCTCGAACTCTGAAACTTTCTAACCCCCCTTGTTTCTTAACATAGCTTCTCTATGGAGAATCACGTTCCATCATGTCAACCATTCGATGATCTTCAAGATGAACTGACATCATCCTCAATCATGTGACCGTTGCCTCATTCGGCGACTCTACAGTTAGCTTGATTTTAGAATCCGTCTTAAAGTTCCTTCACTTGTTTAAGGAGGTCTTCATTCTCTACAACACATGGTCTTCATTGGTAGTCGTGTCGTTGCCTCATCCGACGAATCTACGAGCTATGTAACCAAATGGTTTTTCACGTCCCGCGGATCGGGATTGTTGCCTACTTCGACGTTCTACGATTACCAACCCCCGAGAGTCTTCCACGACGAACACGTTCGGCCGTTAGTACCTAGCAGCTCCGATACCGAAATGATGGCGATATGCCATTGTGAATGCAAGAAACCACACAAATAACAAAGCATAAGGAATTCGAATAAACCCACAAAAGGTGCCCAACCGGGGCTTTAAGAGAAACTCTCTTATTTTTTTTATAAACTCATCATAATTTTATAAAACCTAAACCTAGTACTAAGGTAAAAGTGTCTTGAAGAGAAAGTCAAAGTCAAATACAATCTTTGACTTTTCAAATAAATAAACAAATCAATTCTTAAAATCTAAACATATCTTTAACATAAATAATAATATTAAAAAAGATAGATTGACAATTATAAATTGTCGTTTTCCCCTTCAATCTCTTCGAAATAATTAAACATTTGACTTCACGTGTTGATCGAAGAACCGGCGGCTAAGCCAGAGGAGCTGGAGCTCGAACATGCCCTGCATCGTTCAAATGATGGTGGTATGTCGTTGTGAATGCAAGAAACCACACAAATAACAAAGCATAAGGAACTCGAATAAACCGACAAAGGGTTCCCAACCGGGGCTTTAAGAGAAACACTCTTATTTTTTTTATAAACTCATCATAATTTTTCAAAATCTAAACCTATTACTAAGGTAAAGGTGTCTTAAAGAGAAAGTCAAAGTCAAATACAATCTTTGACTTTTCAAATAAATAAACAAATCAATTCTCAAAATCTAAACATATCTTTAACATAAATAATAATATTAAAAAGATAGATTGACAATTATAAATTGTCGTTTTTCCCCTTCAATCTCTTCGAAATAATTAAACACTTTACTTCACGTGTTGACCGAAGAACCGGCGGCTAAGCCAGAGGAGCTGAAGCTCGAACATGCCCTGCATCAGTATATATGCATTCTAAGATATTTGGCATTCTTATAGGAGGCAATATTATTCAGAATCGCTAACGGTATGATTTTGATTAAAAGGGTGTATAAGATTGAGGATATTAATTCCATCAGCTTTGTTTGGTATAAAATTATAGGTATAACTATCACATTAAGTAAGGCTCATCTAAAGTGTACAATTTTATTAGTTTTGTGGTGAAAATAAAAAAAATGTGGGCTCATAGGAAAGATAAACAAAAGACACTCTTTCTTCTTGGTTTGGATCTATGATTGTTTGAATCATAGATTAACAATGAAGCTCCAACCAAACATTTAATATAACTATCATTGTCATTGTTTGATTCTCACATCCTTCAAACAAACGGACCCGTAATGCTATTAAGGATGAACAAGTCATAAGTGCAACACCCCCAAATAGGGTCGCGGCGGAATATGGGTGTGAGAGTGTTACTTCATAGATCAATAGCACAAGATATGAGAACGACCTCTAAATGAGTCGTTTGAAAATGATACATTGGAATAATTGAAATTGTTTGTTACAAAAGCACAACGGCTTAACATGTTCACTTGTAAATATAAAGATTTTAAAACATGACAAATATCCCCAAAATGTAATGCTTCTAAATCTCTATGCAATGACATCAAAAATAACGACCACCAATGTATCATTGTCTCGTACCTTATTGACCTGAGAAAAACATGCTTTAAAACGTCAACATAAAGTTGGTGAATTCACAGGTTTAAGTAAATGTATAAAGTAGGACCACAAGATTTCCAAGTGTAAGACATGTAACACATACAATATCTCAAAATATAATTACGAAATGCGCTAAGTTCATGACACTGAAGCTACAACATATACGTGTATGCAAATTAATGCACATAATGTGCACGTGTAGATGTTCAACCCGCAACATCCAACCGCAACATCCAAATTGTTCCGACATGGTATACATTCGTCGTTTCGGTACCTCCGAAACTAGTGAGCGCTACTCACCCGAACGGGGATGTCAATCCCTAATAGATCTATTCATAACATTCGCGTTTACAATCCAGTAATTAACAGTTCATGTTTCATGGGCATAGTGGGTTATAGCTACTTAGGCAAACTTGTAATTTGTATAAAAGTGTACTTGTGTCCAATCGTAAAACAATGCATGTTTCTCACCCCGAGAATTTGTAAATCATTGGAATTGTATAAAAATGGGGTTATGAACTCACCTTAGTGAATGTATTTGATATATAAATCAAATATGAAAATCGCCACGTATAGTACGAATGCAACCTAATTAAATATATGTCGTATGAGTACAATGTACTTTGAATAACTAACACAACATATAATTTTATATAGTTACATCACCACCTAAACATGTTTGTTTAATTTATATAATTAAACAATATAAATTTTTACTTTGAAAAATAAATGTCCATGTACTTGTATTTGTAAAAATAGTATACTTGTCCAACAATTGATAATTTGTTAAAAATACTCGATTTAATATTTTTATTATTTATATAATGTCATCGTATAAATAGTTCATTCGTCTTGTAAAATAATATTTATAAAGTTAAAACATGTATAAATATTATATAAGTGATACCACATCGTTTTGTAAAGTTTTCATTAAAAACGAACCAACACTATTAATGTCAGGAAATAGTGCACAAGTATAAAAAAATAGTGCATAATGTTTTATAAACCTTATATCTTTTTCGTTTTAACTTCGTTTTATACGTTTTTTATGTCCACGGTTTCGTATTAAGAAGATTTAACAAAATATTATTTTTATAAAAGTTTTGCTACTGATGAACAGTAACTTTATTGTTTTTATAACTTATATAAAACTATTTTATATATTTAATTGAAATCGTATAAAATTCATATCTCATTCGTTTTAATTCGGTTTTTAGTGATTTTTATGTCCATGTCTTCGTAATTACCTAAAAATGTACTAAACTTGACACTTTTTGTCATTTTATGTAGGCTACTATTTTTTTGTCATTGTGTCGCTGAACTTTTAAATTCGTGCTATTGTGTGTACTACCGTTTGTTTTTTATTGCAATGTTAGTCCTTTATATAAACGACCCTTAAAAGTTCTATCTAAGAAAAATATTTTCCATAACCTCACTATTATGAACAGTAACATATTTTTATAAAATTACTTTTATAAAAATACTTTTTATCGTAAACTTGTAAACTTCATAACTCATTCGTTATAATTCGGATTTTCGAGTTCTTTCTATGCTTACGATCCTCATAATATGTAGTATTTTAATAAAATATAAAATAAATATTATATTTTGGAATTTAAAACAGTAGGTTTTTATAAAATTTTATAAACTTGTTTTTATAAGTTTTTAACTTAAATAAAATACTACAAGTCCTCTACTTTATGATTAATACACTAACTTGTGTATATTTATAGTCCTCTAATATATGTACAAGAATGTGTCCAAGAATAACAAGTCTTCACATTTATTTATTCATAAACATAATCAATAAACTTTTATATAATTAATTTATAAACTAGTTTTATAAATTAACTAATAATTATACAATGTGTGTTCTTGCCTTCTATCATTACTTTAGCATCATAACATCATATAAAAATGAAGTTCGAATTTATACAAGTGTGTAATTATTTTATAAACTTTATAAAATAAACTTAGGTGATGATTAACTATATAACTATTATATAAAACATGAAATTAATAATATGAAAAGTTTAGGGTTCTTAGAAGACCTTAACAAGATAAATGATGAAGAGAAACAAAGTCTAAACTCTAACTTATCAAGAAAACCCAAGCTTCCAAAACAAGAAAACCCTAATTTCAATTATAGAAACCATAGTTTTCTTCTTGATAGTATACCCTTATAATCACCCAATCAAGCTTCCAATACACCTTAGATATGCCTAACAATGAATCTTGAACACTTGTAATACTTGAGAAATCAAAAATATGAAATGTATAAGGGTGTGTTGTTTGAGTCGTGGCTTATGGCATAAGAAGGAGAGGATTTGTGTTTGATTTTGCTTACAAATGTTAAGTGTGAGAAGTCTAGGAAGAGAAGGCTATTTAGAACACAAATATCTAGTGAAAATAACTAACTTAACCATGGTTAGGAGTTGGAATGACTAGTGTGTAAGAAGCCCATGGAGGGAGGGGAGTGGTTTAATGTAAGAAAGTATGGAATGTGTAAGGATTTGGTAGGAGATTGCTTGTTTGAGTTTATAACACATGTTATATAGAAAGTAAGTTGTAGATATTATTTCTCTTGTGTTATCTAAGCTTATATCCGGACATGTGTATGTATACATAAGGAATTTATAAAAAATTTAAGTATTGGGTATAATTGTGGGTATTTGGTTGAGTATAGATAGGTATTGGTGCTTCCGGGTATGCCTAAATGTATTTTATTGCGAAACGTAAACGTTTTACGTAACCAATAAAAATAAAATAAAAAATTTAATTATTACTTTTGTAAAAATAATATAATGTTTGCTTGACGTAAACTTTTAATTGTTTGGTGCCCGTTTACGTTGATTGTTGATTTTTAGTTTACGTGATTTAACTAAACAATAAAAATTAAAAGTAAACGCGTAAAAGTCTAAAAATAAATAATGAAATAATTGAAGTCGTAAAATGACCTGAAATAACGGGATGTTACAATAAGGGCATACACTATAGTGAGTTTATGAAAAGGTTTAAAAAAATAAAAAGGTTTATGTTCCGTTTTAACTATAATGGACGTTCATTTTCTGTTTATGTGGCATGAACATGTTTATGAATTAAATACATTTAATGCATTTTTGTTATATACGAGGCATGCAGACCCGTGCGTTGCACACGGGTTGTGTCAATTTTTTCCGCATGGAGTGCGTATAATGGTCGCTTGCATAGTGATTTTGTAAAATGTTGATGCCTTTGTTTGATGGGTTATTACCCATACAATTGTAGTGGGGTATTTGAGTTTGACGTGAACGTTTGATCGCTGTATAAAACTGTCGTTAGGTTAGCGATAGTTAAGTTGTGCACGTCAATTTGACCGTTGTGAATTAGTTAACTGTAATTGTTGATTTTTCAACTTTTTTCTAAACTACGGAATGTATTTTTTGACGAACAATCATTTCCCTTTCAAATGTATCATCATGAGAGAAATGTAAGTTCTTATTATGTTGCATAACATGTTGAGAGATGTTAATACAATAAAAACAATAATTTGATAGATAAAAAAATAAATTTAGAAGTAATATCCATTATGAGTATAAGCGCACCCTTGATTGGTTTTCTTACATAGTGTAGTCCAGTCTAGTTCTAAAACTTGATTGTTGAAGAATTAAATCAAATTCAATAGAAATAAAACAGTATCCAAGTTGCTAGTTTATTATACAAACTGAATAATAAATTTTAGATGATTTGGAACATGCAAGTTGAAGGACAAAAGGTAAATTATAAACATCATAGAAGAGCTTGGATCAACAATTGGAAATTCATTGTTTTATGTACTCATATGTAAAGTTCATGAAATACATAAAACTTAAGATTTGGAGAAAGTAAGAAGTAGATTACACAAAGCTTGGTATTTTTCTTTGCTTCCCTTTCACACTTTGGCATAATAAATGGACGTGCACTTGCTAATTCTACTGCTACCAAACGACTACTTCTGCAAAAAAAAGTATATCAAAAATTATTCCAAGCAATGTTAAGAAGTGACTTAGCATTTTGAGTGTTTGGACAGAAGCAAAGCTCGCCTATCAAGTTGAGCTTATAAACTTATAAGCTCAAAAAATGAGTCAATGAGCTTTTCATTTTTAAATCAGCTCATAAGCACAAAAAATAAGCTAATCGAAACACCCTGTAAGTAGCATGTTACAGATTTCACAATTGAGCATTGAGCCTTCCTGCACCTCCTACCTTGGTACCTTGCGGCTGGCAGGTCTAAGAGTTCACATAAAGATTCTAATGAACGAAGGGCGTGTGGTGATGCTACTCTACGGAGATAATCTTAGTTGTGCTACTACTCTATGGGGTAAAAGACAAAAATGCTCTATATACTCTCTTTAATGATTCATTTTGCACAACATACTAAGTTTTGCTTCATTTTGAACCATGAAACCTGGTATAGAAGGTATTTATACAAGTGAAATTTTATTTAATAATTTTTTATCATATTATTTATCTAGTCACTACTCTAACCCAACCCATCATAGACCCGATATAAAAACCCGACCCACCAATGATTGGCCCAGTCAAACGTGAACAAGAGCATGTTCATAGCAACATAATCACTTTAAATATAGAGTAAGTATTAATGTTTAAACTGGTAATCAATCGAACAACAGTATTATTGATTGGCATAATAATAATGATTATAACTGTTAGAATAAGAGAGATGGTCATGGAAATAGCCGGAGACTAGGTTTCATGTATAAAAAGGGCACGTTTGTGAATGACACTTCACCATTAAGCCTTTAAAACCTTGATCCTTTGACGTGTGAGGATTTATTATCAATTATTCATTATTTCTTATCTTTTGACGTGTTAATGATTTTGACTTTTATAAAAGCAAATCTGATGTGGAATACACACTGTGGATTAAAATGACAATATTTGACTAAAAGTCAACTCAAATCGGGGTCAAACTTAGCATAGCCGGTTCCAGGTATTATTTTGTAAAAATGTGATGTTAAATGAATAAAATGATAGAGTAAGTAAACCTTGATGAATCAAAATTTTGTTAAATATGCAAAATGAATCGTTAAACAGAGTACATAGAGCATTTTTGTCTTTTACCCTACTCTATGACCCATACAGTTAACAATAGACATAGAAAGATTATACAATCCAGGAACATCAGCTTCTTGGTATGCTTTGTGAGAGTCCCTAGTTTCATCGTTCATGTCTGACGCCCCTAATGCCTTGGAAAACAGTGGTTCATAACGAAAGCTGCTTTAACTATAAACCTACTGAACCATACCCCCACAATGTGACCAACATGTTTTCTGGTAATGACTTTAGTGATACATCAGGGGATGTTCCGTACTGAATAAAGTGACACAGCTAGCTTCGGTTTT
>BQNB010032679.1:0-52968 GCA_026074375.1 Tanacetum coccineum | reverse complement strand
CAGATTCACTTATAAACCATTAGATTGTTTGATCAATGGCTATAATGAATTGTGCCATTAATGTAATTAAATAAAAGATTAGACCATCCTTTGTAAAATTAAAAGAGTAATATAGGTATTCAATCATTTTACTTTTGCCTATTAAAAAATTCTACACATATTATCTATCTACAAAAAATAAAACTGTATTCTAACCCTACGAAACAAAACAACCGCCTCTATTATCTATTTTTCTTTCGTGGATGCAATATGACGGGTCCGTCGATCGTACTCATTTTGGCTGTTTACGATGTGTTTTTGTCATGAATGGCCAGCCTTAAACCCCTGTCAAGATCGGTGTTTCGTTTGTGATGGAACAACTCAACCTGTTTTGTGTGTGTATCATAAACCCTTGTCGATCGTTGTTGCCGGTGTTAGTTTTTTTTAAGTGGAGTCGCATATTGAGAAAATGTACTAAATTAGAGTCGCATGGTTTTATAGGACATAGGATCTAAATTGGAGTCGTATGGTTTTATAGGACATATGATCTTTCACTATACTTATTGATGATCAACAAACATATATGCAGGTTCAGTTTTTATACTTATTTATATGGATTGGTTGATTTATGTTACTTTGATGATCTTTTTTATTTAAAGTTGCTTACGATATAGCAAAAAAAATATGTATCTTTCTTAGTTTTTTTTATAAGATATGGGTTTTGATTGATTGTGATTATAACACCCCGTGTTTTAGGACAATGTACGACATTAATAAAGTCACTATTTATTTTTAGTATTGTACGCGTTTGTTTTTAATGGAAATCGTTAAGTTAAATCGCGTAAACTAAAAATGATCATTCAATGTAAACGGGCATTAAACGATTAAATGTTTACATCAAGCAAGTGTTATATGATTATTATGAGGATAATTAATAACATTGTTCATCTTATTTTTATTGGCTACGTAAAATGCTTACGTTTCGCGATAAAACGCGTTTCGGCATTCCCGAAAGCACCAAAACCTAACTACGCTTAAACGAATACCCACGATTATACCCAATACTCAAAATAATCAATATAACATCACATATATGTATATGTGGCCGAATTTTTGAAGGATAGAACCAAGGAGTCACCAAGTTGGTGACTAAGGCCCTAAATATCTAGATATTACAAAGATCATAGGGAACCAACTCTTACACCATGAACCACTTGGCTAATTAACCTTGTGCAAGGGTTAGAAAGTGACCATGGTTAGGTTAATTAGATATTTTCACTATAAATAGCATGCATGCACTCTTTCTTTCATAAACACTTAACAAAAATCACAAAACTCTTCCTTTGTTCTCATCATACCCCACGGCTCAAAATAGTTATTTGTGTAATCCTTGCTTGATTTTCTATCATTATACAAGCATACTCACATCATACTTAAGGTATTCTAAGGTGGTTCCAAGGTTTGGTTAACCATTTGCAAGGAAGGAATCAAGAAAAGAAAGAAAGGGTTTACTTGGGAAAAATTAGGGTTTCATTCTAATTTTTCAAGCCAAGAGTTTAAATCACAAGGGTGTGATTGGTTTTCTTTTCTCTACTCATCCACACAAGGTTATATATAAAGCTTAATCTTTCATTATACTCAGATTTGAGGGTGTTACACATTGGCATCAGAGCCTAGGTTATAGAGGGCCAGGTCAAAAGTCTTGTCTGGACTATAACCATTTTCAAACACTTGATTTACAAACGGGGTTTGTATGGGACATACATGCATTACTTGTTTACATCTAGCACATATATGCTTACATGACATGCATTGTTTTAGCATTAGTAGGGTACTAAGTGCTTACATGATTGATATACGTGTATATAAATGATATTACGTATATTACTATAAGACTTTTATAGTTAAAGCTTACAGACATATCATACCGATCTTTCCTATAAGTAATACTTATATAGGTTATTTTACTTTTTGTAGTAATCATCTCTTCTGCGACATCTGTTGTTACCTACAATTCCGTTTACACCGACTCTGAGCCCGACAGAGCCTTCTGGGGAGCCGATGATGAGGAGATATCTGAGGGAGGTATTCCACGGGTCATCGTATTAGGATACGACGGACTCCCGATACAGCCAGTAGCCCCACCATCACCGGATTACATACCAGGCCCAGAGGATCCACAGACACCGCCAGTTCCTCAGGACGAGGATGAGCGTGAGCCTATGTTCGTACAGGCACATGATCCTGACTACGTGCCAGAGCCTATATACCCTGAGTATATACCATTGGAGGATGAGCATGAGTTTCCTGAGCAGCCATTACCTCCTGTTGATTTACCTACTGCTGAGTCACCCGGATATGTTACTAAGTCGGATCCCGAGGAGGATCCAGAGGAGTACGAGGATGATGAGATAGAGGATGGTCCGGTTGACTATCCTATGGACGGGGGAGATGATGGAGATGATGATGACGGCGATTCATCTAGGGATGACGCCAATGATGAGGATGAGGATGATGAGGACGAGGAGGAGGAGGAGGAGGAGCACTTAGCTCCGGCCGACTCTACTATTGTTGTACCTGTGGGCTACCTAAGGTTGTGCCTGTTTCCCCACCTGAAGGACAGAGCTTTTTTATACACCCCCCTACTGAAATTTCATAATTGGGGCTAGGAATAATGTCCGGCCTCAGACTTCCATATCCCTTCCACCAAGGGCAGAGGTTGAGAGGACTTCTGGCCATTGTATACGAATCACCATAACCACCTTTATCACTATCACCACCTCTGCGGAGAGAGCACTTGCTAGGTGCAACATCCCCAAACCTGCACATTCATCACCACTACCTATGCCATCACCATTACTACCATCATCTGGGTGTCCAACCTAAATCCAGACACTCAGGATAGCATCCACTCAGGCCCTTATTGATGCAGTTACTGCCGCATTACCATCACCTCCACTACCACCACTACCACCATCTCTATACATACCACCACCTGTTGACCGTAGGGATGATATTCCCGAGTCTGAGCAGCCACCTCGCAAGAGGTTATGTTTGTCCACTCTAGGCTCCAGATATGAGGTCGGGGAGAGTTCTACTGCTAGACCTACCAGAGGTCAGGGGATAGATTATGGGTTTGTCAGCACAATAGATGCTGAAGAGAGGCGACAGGGGATTAGAGATGTTGGGTACGGTATTAGGGATACTTGGGTAGATCCGGCAGAGGCAGTTCCAGAGATAGCACCTATGACCGTGGGAGAGGTCAATACTAGGGTCACAGAGCTTGCTGAGCTCCATGAGCATGATACACAGGACTTGTATGCTTTACTAGAGGATGCTCAGGATAGTAGGTCTCGTATATCACAGCGAGTCGATATGGACTCGCAGCGGGTCGATTTACTTATGGGGGATAGGATGACTCTCCAGGAGACAGTATGGATGGTGGAGGAGGAGGCCTATGCTTCCCGAGAGGCTTGGGCTCACTCGATAGGATTGAGTCAGGCGACTCATCAGGAGCTTCAGACCCATCGTGATCATGTGTATGCACACGAGACCCATCTCCAGGCACATCAGACACAACTACAGCTGCAGGGTACTCTCATTCAGACACAACATCAGGTACATGAGACTCGCTTTCAGATGCAGCAGGCTGAGTTAGCAGCGCTTCGAGAGACTGACCGTAGGCGTCAGGCACAGATGGTAGAGACTCTCCGAGTCATTAGAGATATGAGGCGAGAGATGAGCGACATGCAGGCCGAGTTGTTAGCACTGCAAGGACAGCAGAGGAGAGCTAGGCAGCCAGGACCAGATGCTAGGAGTCCAGATCACCAGGATGCTTCTGGGGATGCTGACAGTCACATCTAGTGATGCACGTTATTTTATCTTGCTAGGTCATTGTACAGGCATGTTAAGTATTAGGGGTTTTCCCCGCTAGCATAGCCTTAGATCTTTTGTATTGTATTCTGTGTAATCCGACAACTATTTCATGTAAAATTTTCAAAATTATGAATGAAATGGATGTTTTGTGTTGTACTATATACTCCTCTTGTGTTGATATCTCATCTATACATTATTATACTCTGTCATATAACCTCATGTTTTGTCTTTTGTGATCTAGACGAATCATGGCACCTACGACCCGAAGAGGACCAAATACCCCTGTTAACAACGCCAACCCAAACAACATGACTCCAGAATCCATCCAAGCAATGATTGACCAAGCTCTTTTGCGAAACTCCACCAATGGAGATGGAAGCCACAGTTCGCACGGGGATAACCGAAGGAACGTGCAAACTGCGCGCCCTTGTTTTTACGCTGACTTCATGAAGTGTCAACCTTTGAACTTCAAGGGGACTGAAGGCGTGGTCGGTTTGACTCGGTGGATTGAGAAGATGGAGTCAGTTTTCAATATCAGTGGTTGTGCTATTAAGAATCAAGTGAAGTTTGCCACCTGCACTCTGTTAGGTGCTGCTTTGACTTGGTGGAATGGTCAGATAAGAACCTTAGGTCCTGAGGCATATGCAATGACTTGGGAAGTACTCAAGAAAAAGATGACGGATAAGTATTGTCCGCAGGGTGAAATCAAGAAATTAGAAATCGAGCTGTGGAACCTAAAGGTCAAGGGGAACGATGTTCCAGCATACACTGAACGTTTCCAAGAGCTAACCCTGATATGTACCAAGTTTGTTGCCAACGAAACCGAGAAGGTTGACAAGTACATCAGTGGACTTCCTGACAACATTTATGGGAACGTCAAGTCTGCCAGACCCAAGACGTTGGATGAGACTATTGAGTTGGCTAATGACTTGATGGATCAGAAACTCCGCACCTACGCAGAAAGACAATCTGACAACAAAAGGAAGGCTGATGATTCATCCAGAAACAACCATGGTCACCAGCAACAACCCTTCAAGAGGCAAAATGCAGCCAAGGTCTACAATATGGGGACAGGCGAAAGGAAGCCGTATGGGGGATCTTTGCCCAAATGCACCAAGTGCCATCTTTACCACAATGGCCTGTGCACCCAGAGGTGCCACAAGTGTAACAAAATAGGGCACTTTGCTCGCGATTGCAGGAGTACTGGTAACACAAATGTTGCTAATACTTAGAAGGGCAATGGGGCAGCTCCCAAAGGAAATGGTTGTTTTGAGTGTGGAGCACCAGGGCATTTCAAGAGAGATTGTCCTAAGCTGAAGAATAAAGATGGAGGGAATGGGAATGCACAAGGCTAGGTTTATGCAGTTGGAAATGCAGAAAAAAGAGGAAACGCATCAGGAAACCTGGATGCCAATGTCGTCACGGGTACGTTCCTCTTAAATAACCACTATGCATCTATCTTATTCGACACTGGTGCCGATAGAAGCTTTATATCCACTACATTTAGTTCCTTGATTAACATCACCCTAACTCTATTAGAAAATTGTTATGATGTCGAATTAGCTAATGGGAAATTAGTCGGGATAAACACTATTATACGAGGTTGCACTTTAAATTTCTTAGACCATCCGTTCAACATAGATCTAATGTCCGTAGAACTGGGTAGTTTTGATGTCATTATCGGTATGGACTGTTTAAGAAGATGTCACGCCGTGATCGTGTGCGATGAGAAACTCGTTCAAGTTCCCTATGGGAATGAAATTTTGACTTTTTGTGCTAATGAGAGTAGTAACGGGAGAGAATCTCGGTTGACGGTTATCTCATGTTCAAAAGCTCAAGAGTACATAGCAAAGGGGTGCCAGGTCTTTTTAACACAGATTTCCGCCAAAAAAGAGGAGGACAAGTCGAAAGGACAACAAATAAAGGATGTACCAATCGTCCGAGATTTTCCTGAGGTATTTCCCGAGGACTTGCCAGGTCTTCCTCCGGCTCGACCAGGTGGAATTCCAAATCGACTTAATTCCAGGAGCCGCACCCGTAGCTCGAGCACCGTATCGATTGGCTCCATCCGAAATGAAGGAATTATCGAAACAATTACAAGAGCTTTCTGACAAAGGATTTATAAGGCCTAGTTCCTCACCTTGGGGAGCCCCGGTCTTGTTTGTCAAAAAGAAGGATGGGTCATTCAGAATGTGCATCGACTATCATGAGTTAAATAAACTAACAGTAAAGAATCGTTACCCACTCCCGAGGATCAACGATTTATTTGATCAACTCCAAGGATCTAGTATTTATTCAAAAATAGATCTGAAATCAGGATATCACCAGCTTAGAGTGCGAGAGAAAGACATTCCAAAGACGGCATTTCGAACTCGGTATGGCCATTACGAGTTCCAGGTTATGCCATTCGGACTGACAAACGCACCTGTAGTATTCATGGACCTCATGAACCGAGTATGCAAGCCTTACTTGGATAAGTTCGTAATTGTTTTCATCGATGACATACTTCTTTATTCAAAAGACGAGAAAGAGCATGAAGAACATCTTAAGGCAATTTTGGAATTGCTTAAGAAAGAGAAGTTAG
Source organism: Tanacetum coccineum (assembly GCA_026074375.1). Classification (NCBI taxonomy): domain Eukaryota; kingdom Viridiplantae; phylum Streptophyta; class Magnoliopsida; order Asterales; family Asteraceae; genus Tanacetum; species Tanacetum coccineum. The sequence goes on along the minus strand of BQNB010032679.1, from coordinate 46,529 downwards.
CTGTACGCCAAATTTTCAAAATGCGAATTTTAGATTTCGAAGGTACAATTTCTCGGTCATGTCATTGATAGCCGAGGCAAACATGTAGATCCAGCCAAGATAGAGTCTATAAAGGACCGGTCGTTGAGGTTAAAAGTTAGCGTTTGTAGGGATTTCGATAGTTAATGGTGTCTGCTGGAACTCAAAGCGAGAGGTTATGAGGATTGTATGACAACTAAATATACACACTTACTCATGAGAAAGTTATAGTTGGGATATTACTAATTAAAAGTTGGGTACTTGAGTTTACTGTAGACCTTAGTGCACCCTTAAATTTCTCTGTGGTTTGGTTAATGTTTTATATTGAGCAAAAACTAATGTCGATGTCTATTCTTCTAAAACGTTGAGTGTTGTTAACAAACACATAACTTAATTTCTAGACTAGTTCTAGTTTATGAGTGTGGGGTTGAGATTGTGGATCAAGTTGTTACACAACTTAAGGTTTTTGACGAATTTCCTCGAGGACGGGCGAGGTTTATTTAGTTTGGATGTTCTATTCGCTTATAAATGTGTGAGTAAGCAAAAAAATTTGCAATTGAATCGATTAAATTTTGGGACGAAATTTCTTTAAGTAGGGGAGACTGTGACAACCGTGATTTAGCCAGGTTAGTTTAACCATTAGTGTTAACCTAGCTAGCTTTATGTGTTTTAAGTTATGTGCTTAAGTCGATTTTAGTGTTTTATGTGATATGATATGTGTGTCAATATATATAGAAATGGATTGATGGCCGTTTACATTAAATGGTTATTTCTAGTCTACGCGATTTAGCTTTAAAGCAAAATTAAAAGTAAACGCGTATCAGATCAAAATAAATAGTGACAATTTAATAGGAGTCGTAAAATGACCTGAAATTTAGAAATGTTACAGTCTGAAAAAGTGTTTGGCGGATGCAAATTTGCATGTGCCACTAGGAGAAGTTGAAACGTAGTAGGATCCCGATTGTTAAAGTTCGTTGGAATTCTAAGCGTGGACCTGAGTTTATTTTGGAACGATAGGATTTTATGAAAGCTAAGTATCTAAATTTGATTGTTGATCGTGTTGATGAAAGTACTAGTTAAATTTCGGGACAAAATTTCCCTAAGAGGGGATACTGTGACACCCGTGATTTAGCGAGGTTAGTTTAACCGTTAGAATTAAATTGCCTAGCTTTATGTGTTTTGATTTATGTACGTTAGTCTATTTGGTGGTTTAGGTGATATGATATACGTGTTATTATATGTGATTGTGTTGGTAGGAATGAATGATTTAATCATTTCATTTCGTATTGATGGTGATTTTGGAATTTTAGTGCGTTTGGATATTATGGCATTTGAGAAATTAGCGTACCGTGTATCGTTAATTTCGGTATGAGATTATTTAGTATATTAAGGTTTTATAATTTAATTAGGTTGTAATAAATAAATTTAGCTTAGGAAAAATTTAATAAGTAGTATAAGTGTTTTTAATTTAAGTTTTGTATTTATTTAAGGGTTAAAGTATATATGTAATAAATATTTTAGTAGAAGTGTAAAAGAAAAAAATTAATTTTTTTATATAAATAATAAATGGACGAATTTTTACAAAGAATTTACTAAAAAAATATTATTTAAAAGGGGTGTTTGTTAGATCGGTTTAACAAGAGAAAAAGGAGGGGGAGAGCCAAGTCCAAGTAGGAAACTAATCAGTATGTTATAAAAGCCAAAATCTGTATTCCCTTCCCTTTTTTTATCTGTGTTGGCTTCTTTCAAAACCCTAGCAGCCATTGGTGATTTTTTAAGCTTTCAAGATCAAGGTTTGATCATCTTTCCAAATTTTAATTTTTGTCAAATCTTTATTCTAGTAATCAAATCTATGTTTTAATTACTGTATTAAATATATAACAAATAAATTGATGGATTAAGGTTTTGTAAAAATACTGTAATTATGATGTTATGATCATTAAATATTGATTTGGGTATAATAATTAGGGTTTTTTTCCTAAGTGTTTAAATGGGTCTGATCAAGCTAAACTTTTTGATAGTCGAATCAGGTCAAATTCTGGACACTTTGTGATGTTGAATTTTTAAAAAATAGTTAGACTCAATATTTTTTTATAAATCACAGTAGTTCATAACCTATTGGGAAGGTAGGGAATGCAGTAGAGAAAGGCAATTTGATGATTTAGTATTTTATTTGTAGTCATGAAGTGACTACAAAATTCCGTCGAAAAGCTAGAAAACTCGAATAAATAGATTAAGTGGATTAGGGTATATAAGTAAGGTATGGGAAGTGTGGTAAAGGGTTTATAATCACAATATAGTCATAGTAGTCCATCAATTGATTGTTACATCGCCTTGGGCATTTAGCCTAATCGCGTGTAACATGTGTTTTATTTGTGTTTAGTTGATTGCGAGGAATTTGTGAAGTAGATGTGCATCAGGTGAGTTTCATAGTCTCATTTTTCCGTTTTTATATTGGGATGGAAATGATGCAAATGTTTTGAAATTTTTCATTGCTGTGATTATGTGTTTTAATTGCGTATGGACATTACATGACTATTATATGACTATGTGTTACACGTTGGTATTGATTGGGATCGGATGAGTACGCCTACTCAGTGTTGGTTATGGTACCATGGGATCGGATGGGTACGCCTACCCAGTATGTGAATGTGTTGATTTAATTTTGTTGCATGCTAGCGTAGGGTCATGATAGTTCATTATTGTCCTACCTTGTTTTGTTAATCACAATGAAAACGAGTATAATTGTGTGTTTAAAACCTATGACTCTCACCAACATATTTGTTGACGTTTTAAGCATCATTTTCAGGTGAGCATAGTGAGGCTAAGGATGTTAATTTGCGTGGCTAGAGAGACTTTAGGAAATCTGCATTATGGAGCCTTCTTTCTAGAGACTTCATTTCATATTTTTCGTACTTTAGATATTTGAATAATCATGTTGTTATGTTTAGATTTAGTTTTATGTCTATGTATTAGGTTTGCGAATAACCTCAATACAAGACCCCTCTTGTGTTAGGTGTCGTCATAACACTTTGGATTTTATTTAGTTTCATTCTAGTTATTCTCTATTGTTGACATCAATGTGTTGTGATGATGCCTATCATGTTACGCCTCGCGTTTCCGCCTTGGCGGGGTGTGACATTAGTGCTTACAACTCTTCCATCCGCTAATTCTACCTCATAACTAGTGTCTATTATAGAAGGAGTAATATCAATAAAGGTAGTAAAAGCAGTAGACATAAAACTTTTATCAGCACCCGAGTCAAATAAAATACAAGCATAGTGATCGTTGAGTAAAAACGTACCCGTAACCACGTTCGGGTTTTGCTGAGGTTTTTTGGTCCTCATCACGCTCTTCCGCGAGCACCTTCATTCTGCTGGTCCTTCCTCTTAGGGCACTTGTTTCTTATAAGTGCCTATTTCACTACACCATTAACATGACACAGACTGATGTGTGTTTCCTACCATTCTCGGAGTCCTAACTCTACAGTCCCTTTCCTGATGACCCGCTCTCTGACATTTTTTGCACTTGGGAGGGCACTGACCATTATGATGCAAATTACATCGGTTGCACAGCGGTAGGTTCCCATGATAACCTCTTCCCTCGGCTAGGCAGCCATATAGGCCTTGGTAACTTCTTGCCTTCGATTTTGCTGATGTTGTTAGGAGTTGTTGCAGTTGTTGTTATTTCTTTGTTGGTCTTCCAACCTTCTCTTGTTGCTTTCGCTGATTCTCGTTGCTTTAGATCAAACCGATTAATCAACTAACTCACTAGCCATACAGATGGCCTCATGAACGTTGGCAGGCTTGGAAGAGGTTACATTTCCTTGAATTCTCTTAGGAAGTCCCCAGAAATAACGCTCAATCTTTTGTACTCAGGTGTCACCAAAGTAGGGCACATCACTGCTAACTCGTGAAAATGGTTAGTGTACCCATCAATGTCATCCCCTTTAATAGATAAAGTCTACAATTCCTGCTCCATTTTTTGGATTTCAGTTCTCGGGAAGTACTCGGCGGTCATCATAGTCTTTAATTCATTTAAAGAAATTTGGTTTGCAGCATTGATTCCTAAAGATTGGACATTGCCATTCCACCATGTTAAAGCACGACCTTCTAGGGTGCACACATCATACTTAACCTTATCTTCTTCAGCACACTTACTGATCTCGAATACTGATTCCATCTTTTCAAACCAGCGGCTCAGTCCCACAACACCTTCGGTTCCATTAAACGAATGATGTTTACAGTTTAAGAAAGTTTTATACGAGCATCCTCGCACTTCCGGTGCTATAACCCCTCTTCCATTTCCTCCTGCTCCTCCAGCTCCTCAAGCATTATCTCCTTCTAGGTTGGTTCTATTTCTTTCATACTCGGCAATAGCTTTAGCTACCCGATTAGCCACGAGTCTTTCAACATCCCTTCATCTCAATCGTCTAGGCATCATGGTTCTATCAACAATACAAATATGCAATCCAATAAGAATCCATATAATATACAAGGTTGAGATACATAATAAAAGTAAAAGAAACGAGATAGAATGTGAATATAAACAACCACGATAACCAATGATACTTCATTAAGCAACATAATTTTCATTACAACATAAGATAAGTTTTTCCTAAGCTGTGGTGTTTACAAAATATGACAAAAATACACCGTGAACATAACGACCACTAACTGATACTAGCAGTTTAGTGGCAATACAAAGCCCTACACTAGAAAATATTAAAGCTACTCTACTTGGGGCCATCAGGTGGTCCCTGTGACTTAGAGTTCTTGGCATCTCCATAAATTGCCAAGACATCGATGCTCTCACTAGGGCCTGCCTCCATGGCACCCCATCCCATAATGTCAGACATAAATCCAGATACCCAAACACGCATGCTGAAAAACTCTTTATCAATCATGTCCCGATCTATAGCTGCTAGGGTATTACTAACCTCAAGCTTATCCACTCATCTTTTCAACCTCCTATTCTCCTCCCGGTCTTTGGCCCTATCCTCCTGTAGTGCTAAGACATCATCACTAGTCCTAGTAGCATCCCGCTCAATGAAACCCAAGTCAACGTCGAAGGCATCCATGCGCCTCCGAATCCTATCGACTCTAGTACGGGTAACAACAATTTCAGTCTGGCGGGTCCTCATACCCCGCTCCAGGGTCCTAACACTACCATACAATGTCCCAGTATCCTCCCTCAGTCTCGTAACCTCACGACCCAAGAGGTATGATTCATAAATATGATTCGTTCTAAATATGATTCGTTCTAAGTACCACTACTCATGCTGATTTTTCTCTTCCTAAATATGATTCGTTCATCTTTGATCTTTCGATCAATCCTTTTCCTCCTGCCGATAGGAGTGACTTTTATCATGAGGAGTTCGCCGATGAACTCGCTCACATCATATCTCCTCCGGATCTTGAATGTTTCTATTTTAAGAGTGAGCCCGATCCGGGAGATTTGACTTCTATTGACCCCGGGATTCGTGAGAACGTTTCTACAACTAATGTGAATGTACCAATAGAGGATGACCAATCTCCTCTCTTCGCTTTTGTTGTATGGATCTTTCTTGCTTTTCTCACGTATCCCGTTGTTCCTCCATATCTTCTCTCCTGTGGGAATGAAGATACCATTTTTGACCCCGGCATCTCCATTTATCATTCTTTTATGCCGGGTGTATCTCATCGGAGTGGAACTTTCATGAAATTCAATGTTTATCCAAACCACTTGAATGAAAGTCCGATGGAGATTTTATCTTCCACTTGCTCCCCCATGGACCAATGAATTCGGGGTCGAGTCAGGCTCAAGACTCGGTTAACAAAAATAAGCGCTTCGTGGGTGGCAACCCATGCTTATCCATTCTATCTTCTTTCTATTTGCTAATAAGTGTTTTTGTTGTTGTGAGGAGGCTCGCCTCTTCCATTCTCGTTTGCTTGTGTTTTTGTGATGATTGTCCAGGATTGTCCCGGATTTTTGAAGCCTCTCGTGCTCGCGGTTTTGTCCTTCGATCACAAGAGCTTCACATCCTCAGCTTTATTTAGATCATAGTATATTAATTGTGTTTTCCCTTTTACACTTGGAATTTTTTGCATTTGCCTTTTTCATTCCTAAGTGTGGGGGTAAAACCTGACATTTTTGAACATTGAGGCCAATGTTCCATTCTAAGTGTGGGGGGATTTCTATCGAAATGTGATCATACCTGTGCCTGTCTGTGTTCCCACGCAACCCCGTTTTGACCAAAATTTTAAAATTTTTATTGTTTTATTATGATATATATATATATATATATATATATATATATATATATATATATATATATATATATATATATATATATATATATAATGAAAAAAAAATATTAATGATGATGAAAATATAAAAATGTTAGTAATAAGTAGGCCCGTAGAACTAGGTAGCTTTTGACTTGACCGAGTTTTGAACTCTAGCTTTCCCCTTAGCTTTCGAGACTTAGCGTTTGCTTAACTTTAAAATTTTGCAAAGGACGAAATATGATAGAGTTAAATATAAGTTTGATGCTAAGCATGGATTAGTTGGTTATCTTTAGAGCTCATAGAGGTTAATTGTGGCTTTTTGCTCCCACCAGCTTACTAAACGCTATATAATTGTTGAATAAAATAAAGTTGCTTTAGGTTTTTGCGATTCTTAGTTTAAATCACTTCGTAGAGATTCCTTCTGGTGAAAGTAAGGTACACATCGAGGTTTTGTCAGTGTTGTGGGGAAATAGACTCCTGGACCATGGTCGGCTCGCATACCGATGTGGCAGTTGTTAAAAGACCACAGGACTTGAAATTTGGCTATAATAATAATAATGATGTAATAAACCGAAGCCGAAATAAGACTTCTGGATCATGGTCGGCTCGCATACCGATGTGACAGTCGTTTAAAGGGTGGAGGTAATAAAAATAATAATAAAACTGTGGGCTAAAAAAAGTTTACTAGCATCTTGCTGGCCACAAACGATTGTTGTAGTCTTCTATAAAAAGCAACATAGTAATAATCCGAGACTGATAAAAGTTTGCTGCATCTTGCCGGCTCACAACCGATGTTGCAGCCTTCTAAAAGGTCGAGGAAATTACCGAGGTCGAAATATATTTGCTGCATCTTGCCGGCTCACAACCGATGTTGCAGCCTTCTAAAGGACCGAGGTTTAATAATGTTGCAATAATAATAAGTATAAAGCCAAATTTCGACTCCGGGGTTATCTAAATAAAGCCTCCGTCTCTGGACTCGTAGTTGAGTTGTTGCGGATGAAATAAAAAGGATAACCCCTAAATCATGCGAAATTAGAACCTTAATGTGGACCTTATTCTCACCATATCGTCTCTTTAGGAAGGATTTAAACTAAATGTGTCTAAACCGGGTTATTTATTAAAAAAGGACAATAATTATTTGTCACCAAAAATAAAAAATCCTTAGAGGAAATTAGGAATAAGGGAGCGAGAAGTTAAGTTTATACTTACACAATTAGCATTTATGAGTAGTGTTAGCATCTAATCTTATATTTAATTGTGATTTCATTTTAAGCTTAGTTTGGGGATTGTGAAAATCAAGGATGACGAACTCCCGTTCTTTAAGCCTTTTAAATAATGTTATTTATTTCTTATCTTAGTTTTTATTATTATTAAATAAGTGGTTAAAACGGGGGCGCTTTCGAAATAAAAGATTTTTGAACCTTCTTAATGGACATTTTCTGTTCTTGTTTGATTGTGAGGGGTCATAATTTAAAAGGAGATTTAATTATTTATTTTCGGGCGTGTTTTATTTGCATTGCGTGTGGAACCAGCAATGGCTTAGTGTGGGGGAATCTGATGTGTGCTAAAACACACATCGTTTATACCCCGTAAAACATTATAAAATGGACTAAAATACTAAAATATGCTTAATTATATTGCAAATATGTTTGTTTGGTATTTTTATGTCTTGCAGGTGAAAATGATTAAAAACTAAGCAAAAACGGGTATTTACGGGTTCGTTTCGATCAAGAGTGCTTAATATTCGAGGCCAAGATGAAGTCGTGAAAATTCCTCGAGCATGCCATTGGAAAGAGCACGAAAATTCAAGTCCGCCGGTGCTTTCATCTCTTATTGGGCCGGCCCGACAACATTTATATGGGTCGGACCGACCCATACTTATCAAGCTCAAGTATTATGACTAGTGTAGCCCAGGATATAAAGTCTTCTCAGCCCAAAGACCATCTCGGCCCAATATGATAAAAAGGAAGATTCGGGCCTAGTAGCATACGAGAAGGCCCATGAAAATTGGTATCAAATGTGTTTCATTTGCTGTGAATAAATGTTGTGACTCTCCCCTCACGTGCAATTGAAATATATCATGATAAAACACGTGGCCTTCCATTTGCCTTCTCATTGTCAATCTACGATCGACACGTGGCCTTTCATCATTCTCCATTTTTTGTAATAAAGGGACGAGTATGTGTGAGAGTAATAGTGTTGATACAACGCTTGAAAATATCCACATGTCCTTATACTACCGGTGGATCTAAGATGGCGGTTACGAGGTGAGCACTTTTATGCCAATGATTGATAAATCATGTTGCTTCCTGGAAGTTTCCCAACACAAGGATTTCCCATTTTACCCCTCGATTTATATCTCTTATTGGCTGAGCAATTGAAATGACGACTTTACCCTCCCATACATTTGGCTATATAAAGATCAAGCAGCAGACGAAATGGGGTGAAAAAGATTTAGTGTTAGTTTTTTAGTTTATTTTTCAATATAGTGTAGGAGTAGTGTAGCTTATTTTTATGTCTTTTAGTTTATTAGTTTGCTTATTGTAAAAGCTTTTATAGCTTATTTAGCTTACTGTAATCCACTCTTTTTAGCTTATTAATGAAGATGTTTTAAAGATTGAAGTGCTTATTTTCTTATGGCTTATTCTTTTTCTAATCCTCTATTTTCTTCTCTTTTCTTTTTAAGCTTATTTTGGCTTATTGTTGCTTCTAGCTTTCTCCTAGCTTATTTCTTACTTCAAATAAGTCTTCCTTTGGCTTATTAGATTTAGATCTAAGCTCATATTATTCAAATAAACGTTTGCTTATTTCATTTTCTTTTCTTATTTGGTTGCTTATTTCTTGTTTATGCTCGATTTGAATGCTAAAAGGATGTCATGAGTCTCCTACTCGACTTATTCATTCAGTCTTGAGAACCTTTATCTTCGAGAGCTTATTATTTAGCTTATTTGAGAAGTGGCTTATTTATAAGCTTATATTCTTTATCCTTTCTTCGAAAAAGCCTTGATAGCTTTTTAGCTTATTCTAGTTTTTATTTCAAAAGTAGTTTTTTTATATAGATTTAATCTAGTTTTATTTTTTTTTACAAAATTTAGTTTTCAAAATAGCTTATTTTTTTCTAAAAAGGTTTTTCATCTTATTAGCTTATTTTGTCCTAACTTTTTATGTCTTATTTCTTATTCCATCTTTCTACATCTAAGGCCGGAGCTTAAGGGTCTTATAAGGTTGATAAATAGATAAAGTTTTGATCTTTATAGTTTTTATGAAAGTAATTAGTAGATAAAGTTGACACCTTTATTTGCTAATTAGTGAAGTAGAGCTTAAAAGTGATAAACTTATTTGTTTATTAAGTTTGTAAGATCGGGTGGTTATCGTTTATTTGCGGCTCTTCAATTTGGTCCTATTTTCTATCCTTTTTCAATTAAATAGTGTAGTTTAATTTAAAATGTTTTGCTTTGCTTATTTGATCATGATGCGTAGTGAGTAGTTTAACTTGTGTTTGCTAAGTGATTAGTGATTTGGAATTTAAGTGCGGTTTTAAAAAGGTTTAAAAAATTAATAGTCAATTTACATACCGTCATTTACTTTTAATGCAATTTAAATACTTGTCATTTATTTTAAAAAGCATTTTACTTTACTTGTCATTTAATTTCTTGAAACTTGTTTTCTAAGGATTTTAATTCGTTAAACCTAAGCCCGCACTTAAGGAACATTTCACGTCACTTAGCAAGCATATTTGTCATTTATATCTTTTAGATCAATTTTAGTATAACCTTGTAGTTTTAAATCTTAGAATTAATATTAGTTTAATTTTTAGTTTAAAAATAGTTTAAAACCAAAACCAAAAACTTTTATGACAATCAAGCTCGATTTACAACTTGAACGTAGATTTCCATTCACCTCTCGCCGAGGAAAACGATACCCGTGTTGATTACTTTTTATTCTTTCCTAAGAATAATTTGTATGATACTTAGCTTGCGTATACGTATATGTATTTTATAAATATATATATTATATATCTGAGGGTTTATTTGATAAACGCGTGTGAAAAACGACATATATATATAATGTATATCGACCACAGGTGCAGATACAGATTATGGTCCCCCACCTCGAATGTGCTACCAGAAGGTGGCACCCAGAGTGTCCCGTTAGTAGTACCAGGAGCTGTGAATTCATAATTTGATGAAGACTCTAACAGTGGGGGTGGTGAGATAGGTGGTGACCCATGAGGTGAAGCAACAATAGGAGGAATAACCTCCTCAGGATCCTCCTCGGGCATCTCCTCAGGATCTTCCTCAACCTCCATGTCAGGATCCTCTGCATCCAGTGTTGGGTTGTCCGCAGGGAAGTCGAACACATGGTCAGGTGATAACGGTTCTACCATACTACTCTAAAATAAAATCACATAAATAGTAAGTATATATTTATTTTTGTATTTATATTAATAACTTTTATAAAAAATAAATGGTAATGCATTTATAAATAAGCATAAATAATCAGAAATAGTCGATATTTATATAATTTATTTTATATAAATAAATAGCGATACCCTAGGAGATAGTCGTAAGAGATCGAAAAAAAGTCGAGTATTTATATCATTATTATCTATATAATAATAGTGATGCTTGAGGGAGTATATAAGGAATCAGGGAGTATGCGCGCACGGATATCAGATAAAACGATGAGAGACTCTTAATATATAACAAAAAAATAGTTATAGTCTAGGTTTTGAAAACGACTCAGTTCTCTATAACCAGTGCTTTTGATACCAATCTGTAACACTCCCAAAATCTGATAGCAGCAGAAGGTAACCAGGTGTGCTAATTCATAGCACAATAGTACAATTCATAGAAAACGACCTCTAAACGAGACGTTTTAAAAAAAATCACATTCGATATAATGAAAGCATCAGAGTTACAAAATACAACATGTCCCAAAAAATTTAAACATAACATAAAGTTTTAAAGAAAGTTTCATCGAATGTAAAATACGCAAGTCTTCAAGTGATATCCGTGCATCTCCTAGCCGAGTAAATTATACCTTAAGGATCTGAGATAAAACATGCTAAAAACGGTCAACAAAAATTATTGAGTGAAATTCATAGGTTTAATAAGTAAAGTAATGGACCACAAGATTTCAGTAAATAGTAAACAAATGAAACACATTCATAAGTAAAAAACAGTTATTATTGCCCTAAGCTCATGACACCGAACCTTAACAAGTTATGCAAATCCTACCCAGATTTGTGCCCCAAGACTGGATGTTCTGCCAAATACCCAAATACCTCAAATGTTAAATACGTCCATTTGATATGGCATTAGTTGTTACATACCCGGACGGGGATTGTCAGTCCCAATAGATCTATTCACAACACTCACGTTCGCTTTCCTAAAGCAATTAACGGCTCATGATATGGGGGAACTTAAATGGCAGTAGTGGTACTTAGGCAATAATATTCAGGCATAGCATACAATTTAGTACTTGCGTCCAAATGTAAAAAAATATAGCATGTATCTCCCTCGTGGAATTTGTAAAACAATTAATAAGAAAAGGGGGCCATGAACGCACCTTTTAGCGATAAGATAAGAATTAACGTAATAAACGTCGGATATATCGAGATAATCCTAGGAGAAACCTAGAAGTAATGACACGTCTTAGAAATAAAGAAAATATATTACGCAACAATTATAAGTAAGTTTTATAAAAATATTTTTATAAAGTGATTGGCATTGTACCTTAGTACTTTAGTTTTTATAATATAATTGGGCCTAAAAATACAAAGTCCGACTTAATAATTATAACTCAAAACAAGTATTTACCTTATTATTTATAAACCTATTTACAAGTCCACGTTAATATATTTTATAGGCCCAAAACAAATAAGTTGTCCAAAATTCTGATTTTATCTAACTTATTGGGCTTATAATTCCTAATTCGTAAATGGTCTTGGTTCGGTTTTTACGCTCACGGAAAGGTAAATGAGTCTATTTTATAGATTTGTGGGCCCCACAGCTTCAAAAATTTCGTGCACATGTTAAATTACCCTTTTACCCTTAGTTACCAAAACTGAGTTTTTGACAGATTTTTACTGCCTCACTAAATTGAACGTAACTCCTAAACCGTACATCCGTTGAGGCCGATTCATGTGCCAAAAATTAAGTTGAACAGTTATCTACAACTTTTAGTTTTACAAAAATGGGGGTTTCTATACAAAATTCTAAAGTTATAACCAAATGAAAATATGTGTGCGTTTTTCGGCTACTTTTACCGTTTTTTTCATAAATCACTCATCGGGTATCGTTACGTTTCGATTCAAGCGGTCAAACGAAGATAAGACATATACCTAGGTCCCTATCATTTTTTCCAAAACCTCACAGGTCATTAACATTTCAAAAATACCTCCACAACCTACTGATCTAAATCTGACCCGAAAATGATGTTGCAAATCTTTCAATATCAAGTTTTTAGCCTAATATTTTTATGTACAATGCCATACTTTTTACAAATACATAATAAAGTAATATAAATACAAATACATAATAAAGTAATATAAATACATAAGATACAGATGGTACATAAAAAATAAAATACTTTTACAAGAAAAAAAATATATAGAGAAACATTGATCTTACAAAGAAGAAATGGAGATGAATGATCAACAACAAAACAACAAAAAATTTATTATAAGCTTCTATCACCAAACTTCTTGCAAGAATCCTATTTTTAACCCATTAATATAACCCTTGAACATAATACTTGAAGATGTCTAAGGAGATTTACCCAAGGTCAATAAAACTACTACTTCAACCAAGCAATATAAACATTATAAATCTTTAATAGACCCCATTAGATAACGATGCAAATAATAATCCTAACACTTGAATAATGATGATTCTTTGATGATTCTTGAGAAGATTAGAACATAAGAACACTAACTAGCTTGGAAGCCTTTCATCTTGTGATAATTTTAACTAGAAAACTTTATATGAATTGGTGGCCTGGGTGTTTAGGGTGGGACGACATACAAAGAGGACAAGGGAGAGATTTTGTGCTTTTGATCTAACTATGAGAAAAATGAAAGGAGGGTTAATGGTTTGACTAGTCAAGGCATGCAACACATGCACATAAAAGAGAAACTTTGTCACATAGTTAAACCATGTGGCTCCCTTATGCCGTCCCATATAGGTGTGTTGAGGAGGGTTTTTAGTTTAAATTTTGTATAAAAATTTAAGATAGTGGGTATTTTTTGTACAAAAATTTGAATAAGAGGGGACTAACGGGATAGACATAAGATATAACAACGTATTAGGTGGAACCACAAAGTAAAAATGTGTATGATAAAAATATAATTTCATCAAATGGAACACTTGTGTAAAATAATAAACTACGTAGGATACGTAGACGGATATTAAATTTAACGACGGGCTCACGTTTAATAAACATTTTACTACAACGCGAGATAACTTATCCGGTAAAATCATAAAAAGTAAACTTTACTCAAAAGTAAATAAATAATAAATGTTAGAAATACGAAAAAGTATCGGTCACTACCAATATATATAGTCGTAGCTCGTAGATTAAACATAAGTTGTGTTAGAAAGCTAACCGGGCCAAAGATACATAGTAAGCCCATGACACAAGCCCATGGCCGGTTAAGCTAGAAGTATTTATACCTTTTCCACACATAGAGAGGGTGTTGGTTGTTCATTTGTTTTACACACACTTAATCTAATATTGTCTTCTTTGTTTCTCTCTCTAAGTGTTCACCCAACCACATCTTTATCTCTCTAAAACTTCATTCGAATCCATCCATTATATGTGTTAAGATATTCTACAATTGGTATCAGAGCCATGGGGTGTTTGTGAAGGTTTTGTGTGTGTTTTTTACCTTTGTTTTAGTTGTGTTCTTGGTTCGAACCTTTCAAAAGATTTTCATCTTTTGAGGTTTAAAAACCATAAATGTAACACCCCCAAAATGGGTCGCAGCGGAATAAGGATATACGGGGCGTGTTACTTCTCAGATCAATAGCACAAGATATATAAGAACGACAAAAAGTCGTTTAAAATGATACATTGGATTTGATAAAAGACTTGTTACACAAAGCATGCAGCTTTACTTGTTCAGTGTTTGATATTACAAAGATTGACAATACATTTCCCAAAACATATTACATCCAAATCTTTAGCGTGATAACCAAAAGTGTCACCAATGTATCCCTGGCACCTCGTGCCTATTGACCACCTGAAAACATTGCTTTAAAACGTCAACAAAAATGTTGGTGAATTCATAGGTTAGAAAATTATAATATGCAGGACCGCAAGACTTTCCCCGTGATAAAGCAACAGACGCAGACATCACAAAATCCAATTACATTTTCCTAAGCTCATGACACTAAAGCTCGACAATTATATTCGCAATAATAAATATTGCTATTCTGCCCGATCATATGTTCAACCCTAAACATCCCAAATCCAAAATGCTATAACGTTCATTCCCGGTGATAGCTAATCACCCGAACGGGGAGGTCAATCTCAAATAGATCTATTCATAACATTCGCGCTCACATAATGTAATTCACAACTACATCAATGCAATTGACAGTTCATGATAATGGGCTCAACTTGGGTTATCGCTACTTAGGCAAACACCTAATCAATATAAAATATACACTTGTGTAACATCCCCCAAATTGGGTCGCAGCGGAATAAGGATATCCGGGGCGTGTCACTTCATAGATCAATAGCACAAGATATATAAGAACGACAAAAAGTCGTTTAAAATGATACATTGGATTTGATAAAAGACTTGTTACACAAAGCATGCAGCTTTACTTGTTCAGTGTTTGATATTACAAAGATTGACAATACATTTCCCAAAACATATTACATCCAAATCTTTAGCGTGATAACCAAAAGTGTCACCAATGTATCCCTGGCACCTCGTGCCTATTGACCACCTGAAAACATTGCTTTAAAACGTCAACAAAAATGTTGGTGAATTCATAGGTTAGTAAATTATAATATGCAGGACCGCAAGACTTTCCCCGTGATAATGCAACAGATGCAGACATCACAAAATCCAATTACGTTTTCCTAAGCTCATGACACTGAAGCTCGACAATTATATTCGCAATAATAAATATTGCTATTCTGCCCGATCAGATGTTCAACCCTAAACATCCCAAATCCGACATGCTATAACGTTCGTTCCCGGTGATAGCTAATCACCCGAACGGGGAGGTCAATCCCAAATAGATCTATTCATAACATTCGCGCTCACATAATGTAATTCACAACTACATCTATGCAATTGACAGTTCATGATAATGGGCTCAACTTGGGTTATCGCTACTTAGGCAAACACGTAATCAATATAAAATATACACTTGCGTCCAATTTATAAAACAAAGCATGTTTCCACCCCAAAGTTATAAATCATTGAAATCGTAAAAATGTGGGGCTATGAACTCACCTTGAGTTACTGATAATCCAAATATCACAGATAATGCGTCACGCAAATCGTTAGATGCAACCTATTTAAATTAAGGTCGTATAAGTGCTAAGCATGGTAATTAACATCTACCATATACAATTCTACATAGCTAGATCACCATCTAATTGTTTTGGTAAAATTGTGTTTAATAAGTTAAAACGTTTATAATTACTGTTTTAGTAAAACTGGCGTAACTTTCGCGTTTCAAGTCCGTTTGAGGTGTTTCTTGCGCTCACGTTTTCGTATTAAGTCGAGTTATCAAAATTTGACATTTTCAAATTTTGGACCTACTGGTGAACAGTAACTTTTACTGTTCACACCAGATCATAAGTTCACTTATATCGTTTTTGTTGTCGTAAAACTCGTATACGTCGTATTTTCTTCGTTATAGCTCCGTTTTTAGCGATTCCTTCGAGCACGTTCTCGTAATTGAAAGTTCTATTGATTTATGAGGTTTACAAAAATAAAAGTTTCTGTCATGAATAGTAACTTTTATAAAAATAGTTTTATAAAAGTATTAATTGTCGTAAACTCGCGAAATTCATAACTCATTCGTTATTAATTGAAAATTTTCGTTTCTTATCATTTTGGAATCCTAAAAATATGTGTAATCTGTTAAAAATACTAAACTTGCTGTTTTATATAATTTTTATAAATTGTTTTATAAAAATTCTTTTATAAATCCGTTTATTTATCGTATAACTTGTTTTTACCGTAACTTTTTTGTTATTTATCCGTTTTTCAAGTTTCTTACATGCCCGGATTCGTCTTGAGATGTAGTATTTTATAAAAACATAAAGTAGATATGTTTATATTCGAATTTTGGACAGAAACATTGAATGACTTTATTAAGTCTATATTTAACCTTTGTTTTTATACTTTTAACTTTGTAATCTACCACAAGTCTTATATACCATATATGTTATATGTCATACATATATTAAAGTCCATTAGTCCATCATTGTCCTCATATGTCCAAATTACCAAGTCCATAATAATACTTTTAAACCATAAATTTCATAAGTAACCTTTAATCACTATTTTATACATAACCATTTTTACACATAAACCATGGGTGTACAAAAGTTATTCTTCCAATATAACCTTATTTTAGTGTTCATATAACATATTAAGTGAACTTTTAAAACCCTAATTTGTATATATCCATTTTATGCTTAAACCAACATGGTACAACACTTCTATGACCATTTTAACATGATATTACCAACAACATATCATATGTAAAAGTGTACAAATCCATGATTACATGTAAAAATTTATTTCACATGATTAAAAGCATCCTAATGGTGATTTTGCTATAAAGAACTAACATATGTAATAAAAAACTCATGAATATGAAGATAAGGCACTTTTAGATGACCTTATGATGAATGATGATGATGAGAAATATGTGCTAAACCCTTGTTTAGACTTTAAACCCAAGCTAGCAAGAATGAAAACCCTAGATTAGTTTAAAAAACCTAATCTTTCTTTCTTTGCTTCAATACATGTAAATGGTTAACCAATACTTCAAAACACCTTGAGATATCTTAGATATGATGTAGGTATGTATATAAATGTGGTAGAAAATTTTGTATGGATTATTTAAAGGGGTGGGTTTGAGCCGTGGGTATGTAAGGGTAAAAAGGGAGTGATTATTTGATTTTTACCTTAAGGAAATGGATATGTGTGTTAATACTTTGCAATGTATAAGATCTTGTATATGTAAGGGACTATCAAGGATAGACTCACCATGAGGGTCTTAAGGAGTCCTTGGTCTTGGTCTTTGGTCAAGGTTTGAAGAAATTGGATAGATGTTCCCTAATAGTTGAGGTTATCCCATGAAAACTAGGAGGGATGTTTTCTTATGATATTTTCTTGTATCCTTTGCTACAAACCGGCACTAGAGAGAGAACTATAGATTATATTATGATTTTTTGTATCTGTATAAAAGTGGGTATTTGTTGAAGCGTAGAAAAGTTTTGGTGGTTCCGGGTATGCCTAAATGTATTTTATCGCGAAACGAAATCAATTTACGCAACCAATAAAAATACAATGAACAAAGTTAATAATTATCATCAAAATAATTACTTAACACTCGCTTGATGTAAACATTTAATTGTTTGATGCCCGTTTACATTGAACGATAATTTTTAGCGCCCTTCGCGATTTTAACTTAAGTTTTATCTGATTTAAAGCAAACGACGTACAATACTAAAAATACTTAGTGAAATTTATTGACGATCGGATCAATGACCATACAAACATGGAGGCATTTGAGCCCACTAGTTCATTATATTACTCATATTAAGGTATATAAAACCTTTATGTCTGTTATACATGATATCTCATATTTGATATGATGGAGACAGTACTGAAGTCGTCTTGTTATGATCGTATAAAAGGAGAGATACCTATTTGATTGAAGGTCAGCGTACTGTATTATGAAGATAATGTCATGGATGCATGCACTGTTCACTGGATAGATTATCTTACTTGCATTGAAAACAAATAGTTCTTGCTCCTTGGTATGTATGCAATCGATGTTTGAACTCATAGTGTACTCGCCCGCGTCTCTTGGTACTAATATGCATGAACAGAAATAGATGCGGGAGTTTCATGCTCATGATGATTGATATCTGACATAGACATTCGGTTATAGAAGTGTGAGTAATTGATTAATAATGTATAATCTTCAGAATAAGTAAAGAACTCCACCCACTATAAACATAGTTTATGTCTTATGTGTGCTGTGCGAAGATCTTGTATAACTTGGAAATGGACAATTGCATGGACCTATTGGATAATATAATTATATATGACATAGTATATTAAGAGTTACAAAGGACTTGTGGTAAATTATGAAGTTAAAAAGTATATAAAAACAAAGTTATACAAATAAACTCAAAAGGATATTAGGGACAGTTTTGGCACGAAATTTTAGGCACGTCTCGACGATTCGGCATTTTAAGGAACCTTGAATAAGAAAATAAAAAAAAAAAACACGGTAATTAATAACGAAAAGATATGTAGTTTACGAGCTTTACGATAATAACCGGAGTTATAAAAGAAATTTTATTAAAACTTGGTATAAAAATTCTACAAACAGAAGGTTTGATATTTTTATTAAATCACACATATTTTTCAATTAAAAACGAAGAAGTTATGAATTACGCGAGTTTATATACTTAAAATGTACAAAAATACTTTTATAAACTATTTTTATAAAAAATTACTGTTCATCTCAGGAACATTTGCTTTTGTAAACCTCATAAATAAGTAAAACTTTCAATTACGAGATCGTGCTCGAAAGAATTACTAAAAACAGAGCTAAAACAAATAAAATACGGCGTTTACGATAACTAAAGTTTATTAAAGTAATTTTATAAACTATGAACAGTAAAAATTTACTATATATCAGCAGACCCAAATGTATAAAATGTGATAATTTTGATACACCTGTCAAATTACATGAAGACGATAGTTAGTAAGAGGCTCGCGGACGCATATTGTAGAGAATCGCATGAATAAGATCAGATGCGCTTTTTGAATTTGTGTGTCTTTTTAGTGACACGAAGAGTAATCGTTGATTAGCATATTGCTACGGGTTATGAACGACATAGCTGAGATGAGAGCCACTAATTAAAAGTATAGCTTGAAATAGAACTTCGTGTTAGTAAGTAAGCAGTGAAGAAAAGTCATGTTCATCAGTGGACTAAAAACATGAAAATGTCAAATTTTGATAACTCGTCTTAATACGAAAGCGTGGGCATAAGAAACGCAAGAAACGGACTTGAAACGTGAAAGTTATGTCATTTTTACCAAAGGTATATTTATAAACGTTTTAGCTTTATAAATATGGTTTCACTAAAACAATTAGATGGTGATTAGCTATATAGAATTATATATGGTAGTAGTTACCCCCCCCCCCCAAAAATTGGTGTTGCTTGTACTTATACGGGACCTTATTGGGATTAGGTTTCACTTCGATCATTACCGTAACTCATTTTCTTGTGATATACCTTGATTACACTCACTCAAGGCTAGTTCATAGCCCCACGTTTTACATTTTACAATGATTTATAAGTTTTGGGGTGAAAACATGCTTTGTTTTACAATTGGACGCAAGAAACTTTGAAATACTTACTATTTTGGATATTGCATACCATGCAATACTTATATTTGGATATTGATTATACCTTTGCTGATACTTATTTTTTGGAATATTGTTTACATGCAATCTTACTGTTTTGGACTTTTGTATACCATGCAACACTTACGGTTTTAATTATTGTATACATGCCAATACTTACTGTTTTGGATATTGTATACCATGCAATACACAATCTAAACAATTGCGGTCCAACATCATACAATTTACAAAACATATGAATTCTCAACATTATTGTCTGACGTTTTTTAAAGAATGTTTTCTCAGGAGATTCAATGGAGGTACAAACAAAGGATACCATTGTGGTCGTTATTTTGGAAGTCCATTTGCATTAAAGTTTGGTTTTTGGCATTACATTTTGGTATGAACATTTATTATGAACTGAAATCTTTGTATAATTTAACGATGAACAAGTAAAGCTTCGGGCTTTTGTAACAAACATTTTGCTAAATCCAATGTATCGGTTTTAAACGACACTTTGAAAAGTCGTTCTTATATATCTTGTGCTGTTGATCTTATGAAAGTACAAACGCTCCCGGACCCTATGTTGACTGCTACCAATCTTGGGGGTGTTACAGCGTAACACCTTAAAACTTAAAAGTTTTACCCCTTGATTATGACGTAACCACCGGGGTTACGCCGTAACCTCCTTTTGAAATCCTAAAAAATTTAAGTATAAACATGTTCTTAAACCATTGTATATTTCACACGGACTTTGTGGGTATTTCCTCTGGAAGCCCTCCCCTCCGGATGACGAATAACTCGTCACTTGGACCACCAAGTGGTTTAAAAGGCTTGTTGCATATGCTAAATGCAACCGTGATTCCTACGAAAGTGAGTTAGGTTTGTATTTCCTGTACAATTCATAATTCTTGTAGAGCGATTTTATGCTTTGATTTGTTTTTGTGATCACAAGGGATAAAGAGCTTGCGGGAAGACGGAAATAATCTAAAAATTTCCGCCAAATTTCAAATTTCCGCCAAATTTCAAATTTCAAAGCAATGCTCAGGGAGTTTCTTGTCTTAATTCTACTCTTTCTTTTTTATTTCAATTCCTTAATATACAATAGAGACATTGTACAAATTAAGTGGGGGGATGGGAGTAGAATTAATACTTGACGTATGTTTTGCCTTCGATTTTATAGTTTTCTTTGAAAATTATGCCAATTTTAAATTTTTGACAAATTTTTCTTAAATAACTAGAATTAATCTTTGCCGAATGCACATTATCCTTTGTTATTACTTGGTGAGATTTATGCCTAATATTCCGTTTCCATAATATTACTCAAAAATTCACCAAAATATTGAGTGTACCGGTAGTATTGTAGACTTTAGAACTTGGCATGTACATCATTTCGAGAGCTAATTGATTAGCAGGAATGGATAGTTCAAGAAGGAAACACTTAAGAAATCACCCAAATAGCCTATATGTGTGCGTTTATCGATGTGTGTTAGATACTGACTAGTGTCGACCTCCCTGTGTAGTCTTGACCACCACCTCCTTATATAAGGGTGCTTGCACTTCATTCACCATTTGAATAGTTGTAATATCAATACATTATGTGATCTTATATGTGGAAATACCAATGCGTTGTACTTTTCGATTAATATGTAACACACAAACTATCATGATTTGGCTAACAGTTAGTTATTGTTGCATGTAAGTGATCTAATGAACATGTGTGTCCTGAAGCATACCTCCACGGTGATCAAACTTCGTGCTAAAACACATCTTGTCTCGCACCCAAATGTTATTATGTATCATTACATCCATTTCACCTTAGCCTCCCCTTACCCTTGTAGTCTTATTTTCTTTGTGTTGAATCTCTGGTACTTAAGTCCATGGTCGCGGGTAGGTTGAATGGTGAAACGAGACTTTATATGCAATTCGTGTGAAACTTCAAGACCAATCAATTATGACGCGTATAATAGCCCTCTAAGATGATCACGCATGTAGTAGCAACATTGTTTAGTCTGATCAAGTGGTGGAGACAGAAGAACAATGGATTTGCGGTTCGGTGCATAGAATATCGATGTTTCAGGCCGGCAAGTAATTAAATATAGAGAGACTTCTTTAATCAGTATAGACAGTATGTAGCATGGCTAAGAAGCTAATAAAAGAGCGAGTATACGGAAATGTAGAAGCTCGCAAAATAAGCCTCCAGCCCAGTAAGTAGCTTATAAACTAATTGTAGTGTAGAGAGGAGAGCAAGAAATGGAGCTAGTGAGTGCCACTTGATTTGCATCCTTGAAGTCATCTGTGCTTTATGAATGTGCAGATTATGAATGTTAATTAGATTGCTAATTGCTAACCCATCTGTGGTAGCACAACGTGCACTATGCCATAACATACTCAGAACGAATGAGCTCGTAGCCCAATTATTAAAGATTTAGATTTTTGGACTTAACTCTTGACCTATGAATGGACAGTCGTTGTTATGGGACAACCTTAGATTACTTAGACTATTTGTTTGTGTTTTTTTATAATTAAAACCATTAAATGTGTATCACCATGTTATTCATACCCTTTTCCCCTTTTTTAAAACCATTTACCCCTGTTGCCTTCAAGAATTATTTAGACCATAATTCTAACTGGTGCAGATTTGTGTACTTTCTAAGCTTATGATAGAATAAATGCTATGACTGTGCAATTGAGCGATCACCCCGAAAATAAAACACTTAGACTAGTGGAGAGCTGAGTGACTTTTTATCCCTTTTCGTGAGGTGTTCGGCTTTGATGTTTTCTAGCATAAGAGTTATAAATTTTTGTCTTGGAGTTCTATTCTCGGAGAAATCTTTTTATGAAATGTTCTAACAGGTTCTACTTGAGGGCAAGCAGAAGTCAAGTGGGGGGATATTTGATAACATCAAATATTTAATACTTTTTGGTGGCAAAATACCCCCTATATTACCTGCAAATGTTTCACTAACACTCGAAAATGAGACATTTTCTATCATTTTGCAGTTTTCAGGTGAAATGCAGAAAAGTGACAAGAAACAAGGGAAAAAGACTCAAAGTGTAAATATTTGAAGAATGTTATGGCGTAACGCCAAATATGGTTACCATGAGCGGCTAAGCACTTAAAGTGCTGGCCTAGTTATGTAATTACTGTTGTTATGATGTTTGTTTCCTGTTAGATTATGGTTTCATTAGTTATTCTTTGACTATCGTGTAACCCTGGGTTTTAGTAGTACGGGTGGTTTGGACCTAGCTAGCCTCATTATTAGATTATCTAGTCAATATGGGATCCAATAGGTACTAGGGAGGATCACTAACTCCTTACCTAGTGTAGGAACTAACCGGTCACCGCACTTATGACTTAATATACTTAAAAAGCACAGGAACTCTTTCAGAGAGGGTTAATAATCTTTATAGATTATTAGATATGTTTTGGGAATAGTTGGGATTAATCACTGCAACCTAGATAACTTACCTCCCAAACGATTTAGGACTGATTCGAAATCCCAGGGAGTATAGGATAGAATAAATATGCACATTCAAGTCTATCGACCTTAGAAACCACTAATGAAACCATAGTTTAACATTGCACATGAAAATGTTTTCATAACAGTAGTAATGAAGTAACTAGGTTAGCACGTTTTCTCTCTTGATATCTCAAACTCTTTTAATTTCCAGTTATTTATTTTACTGTTATTTATTTCAAATCAACTCAAAAACCATTTTCAAACCGTGACATTTCAAATTAAAACTAATTACAACTTAGCTCTTGGGACGACCTCGAATTTACCAATATGTACTACCTACGATCGGGTTCTCTGCCCGTTAGTGCGTTGTCAGATAGATCGAGTTTTATAAATTTAAAACTTGATAAAAATATATTTTAAAATAAAATACGCATCAAGTTTTTGGCGCCGCTGCCGGAGAGCTAAAAATTAGTAATAATTAAAATTTATGTATATATTTCCTTTTGAAAATATATTATGCCAGTTTTTCTTGTAAGTTTTCAAACATGGAAGATGATGTTGACATTAGTGCGCTCACCATGGAGCAGTACATAGCTTTGATTCCAGATGACATTAAACCAGGAATAGTGAACCCCAAGATTGGCGATGACATCGAATTTAATATAAATGCAAACTTTATGAGGGAATTAAGATGTAAACTTTTCGTAGGCACCGATGATGAAGACGCTTACGAACATGTGCGTACGGTACTAGCGATTGTGGATCTCTTCCACTTCCCTGGCGTCACTCATGATGTAATTATGCTTAGGGTATTTCCAATTACACTCAAGGGATGAGCCTTGAGATGGAAAAACAGGCTTCCAGCAGGGACAATCATTACATGGGATCTTGATAAGTGTAAAATACATATATCCGTTTATACCTAAAATAACCCAATTAAACCCAAAACAGACCAAAAATAGCAAAAATATGCTTGTATTAAACATTGTATTATGCTTAGGAAATATACAATGATCTTCTTTACCAATATCTGTTGTACGGTTTGAATTGTCAACAGAAGGTTCATATCTTCTATACTAGATTAGACATCCCCACTCGCAACATTCTTGACTCTAACGGGTTCATTCCTCTGATGACACCAACACAAGCCCTAGAATCAATACAAGTCATGGGAAACCATTCGCATAACTGGTATGATGAAACAACCACTAGGGAAAGAGTCAACGATGTCCTAGACAACATTGATGCCATTCATGAAAGTTTCAAAGGGGAACATCTAACTAAGGAGTACCCTCTCAAAAAAGAGGATGAGGCAATCAAGCATAGCAAATATATGGAATCCTTGGAAGAAACCATCATCAAATTTTGTGAAGACACAATTAAAAACAGACCACGGATGATGAAAGGATGAGGAAGATCCTTGAAAACACGGAATCGAACATAAGGGCACTTAAAACTAGAACAAAGAACCTACAGGAAAAAGCTTATCAATTAACCCATAAAGTACTCATTAATACAAGAGAAAAAGTCAAGGCAATAACGATAATGGGTAAGGAAAAAATGAAGGAGTCAGTTCCTCGTGACTTACCACCTACGCCAGTTCTAGGACATTTGAAGGAACAAATGGGTAGCCCTTACGAAACTCACGAAACCGTTCGCATGATTGGAAATCCTGAGGAAATTCATAATACGAAAGCTTAGGAAGATGAAGGGGACATGGATGTCGGTTGGGACATTACAAGCAAGGATGTAGAAAGGTTGAGGCAATTTCTAACACCTACCATACACACTTTACCCAACTTCAAACCAGTAGTGCAACCATATATACCACTGGGACTAGTCCATGATAAGGATAAAATTGTAAGGGATGAGGAACACGATTATGATATTCCTCAAAATGATAGCCTAATGCAACCTTTGACCCCTTAGACGGTTCACATCACGCCACCTGACGACGATTATGTAGCACCGGCTACAAATTCTATGTCTAACAAGCAATTAAACACATTCGAGGAGGAATTTTCTAATATTACAAAGGTTACCGAAAAGGAATATGATAACCCTGTTATAGAGACATATGATTGTGAGGACTTCATTCGGAAATTACTACACCAAGTGAGCCAATCATCAAGGGAAATGAAATCTCAATAGCAGTATGGTTCTAATTTGTCATTCCCCTATCCAGTAGCAAATCATGGTGTTCATTGCTACTCTCACTCGCATTTAATCTCAAGTGAGGGAAGGAACACCTTATTACTTGGCAAATAAGGGTGGAGTCAAGTTCGTGACTCAAACAAAAACAAGCGCTTTATGGGAGGCAACCCGTAACTATCTTTCATTCTGTATAGTAGTTGGTTTGTATGTTTTAAACTTTGTTTTGCAGGATCCAGCAGCTAGGAGGCATTTATCGAGACCGCATCTTGCCATCTGCTTGTAGTTCATGATAGATTGTAATAACCCCTTCTCTCTTTGCTACAAATTCTATCGATGAAGAAAAACCTACCCCAAAACTCATAGAACTTCCATCCCACTTAGAATATGCTTTTCTGGACGACAACCACGAATTACCTGTCATCATCTCTTCGTTATTATCTGACCAGGAAAAGAGGTTACAATTAGAAGTCCTTACCAACATATAAAAAAGCACTGGCTCATTTTAAACGACTTTTTGTGTCGTTCTTATATATCTTGTGCTATTGATCTTGAAGTAACACGCCCTGGACCCTTATTCTGCTGCGACCCAATTTGGGGGTGTTACACCCCCATTCTCCTAAGCTTGCATCAGTGACATCTTGTCTTTGAAGTATTCGTAGTTCTGTGGTCGCTTAGGCTGAGTGCAGTTCCTTGCTATGTGGCCTATACCATTGTAGTTGTAGCACTTGACCTGCCTTGCTTGACCTGGATGAGCATTCCCGACTCTGTTCTGAGCTCCCCCATAACCAGCCGTACATGTACCCCGTGCATTGTTACCATGTCCTCTATTTTGTCGACCCTGAACATTCTTAACTACAACCCTGCCGTCTTGAACTGTGGCTTGGTTCCTAGGATTTAATGAAGTTCTGAGTTGATTGTTTGTTTGAGGAAGGTATGTTTTTATGATTGGGTGAGAAGGGCAAGTGTGTTGGTTAAATTCTTAATTAAGTTGTCTGTTGGAGAGAGTCCCGAATCAAGTTGAGAGTTGTCAGCAAAGTGTGGATGATTGTGAATTGTGGATGATTGTGAATTGTACTGTTGAGGTGCCACATTAGACATCAAGGCGAGAGGATCAACTATGTGTTGAGTGAATCGGTCTAACATCATTTTGTTCTCATTGGCATGTGCCTCGTGCTGCTTTAGATAAGCATACAGTTAATCATAGTTGGATTCCCTCAAGCCTATGTTGAGTTTTACTGCTGTTACAAATCTACCCCATTCCGGTAACATCTTGTTAACAAACTTAGAATTCAACTGCATTTTGGACATGGCCATCTTGATGTTATGCATGTCGTTGATGAGTTTGGCAAATCGGACATAGTAATCATGAATAGTCTCTCCTTTGTTCTGACAAAAGTGTTCGAAGTCATCATACAACTGTGATTCACGGTCTTCTTTTGTTAATTCTGAACCTTCCAGGAGCATCTTCACATTGTCACATATGTCCTTTGCATCAGTGTAATGATTGATAAGAGAGTAGATATCTTTTGGCAACCCTTGAAGTATGATGTTTGTTGCCTGAATGTTAGCATTGTACCTATCCTTATCTTCAGGTGACAGGTCAGAATAGACACGAGGTCGTTCTGGACATAGATGTAAGGCACCTTCATTTCCTTCTGAAAGAGTTTCCCTAAATGTTCCCATCTGAAAAGTTCCTTCATCAATTGACTTCAAGATTTTCACCCCATTCTTTTTACCCCGACAATACAGTCGAATACGTTGTTGCCATGATGCAAAGTCAGTCCTATCAAGCATAGGTGGTCGGGTATCGGAACTGGCACATTGGATGTCTTCTGAAAGATTAGCCATTTTAATTGATTGTGAAATGATTAATTTAATCAAATAATGATTAGTGGTTGTATGTTAAAAGTGATGATTGTTGGTTGGATTAGGTGATATGTTGTTTAATTGTGATTTGGTTTGATTGAAATGAGTTAACGTAATGAAGAAAATTTTTGCCAGAGTTTCTTTCTACTAAAACGCAGTGAAGGTCTTCAAAAGTAGACAAAATGCAGGAAGTCTTGAGACAAAACGCTATCAAGTCTTGAGAGAAAACGTAGGAAGTCTTGAGACAAAACGCAATCAAGTCTTGAGACAAAACGCAGGAAGTCTTGAGACAAAATGCAATCAAGTCTTGAGACAAAACGCAGGAAGTCTTGAGACAAACGCAGGAAGTCTTGAGACAAAACGCAGGAAGTCTTGAGACAAAACGCAATCCAATCTTGAGACAAAATACAATCAAATCTTGAGACAAAATGCAATCTAATATTGAGACAAAATGCAATCAAGTTTTGAAATGGGCAGAGTCTCTCCTAGGCAAAACACAAGAAAGGTCTTCAATTAGTCAAAATGTAGAACCAAAACGCAGCCTTTGATAAACCAAAACGCAGGAAGCAAAACGTAGGAGACAAAATACAGCTCCTAAAAAGACAAAACGCAGTACAGTTGTCCTTTACAAAACGACAAAACGCAGGAAGCAAAACGCAACCAAGAATATGCCAGTGAGACAAAACACAGTCAAGAAAATAAGAACTTTTTCACCTAAAAATCACCCTTTTGAACGTTTTTGCTTGGTTTCTTTTGCATAACTTGATCCTAGAAGGTTATAACAACTATAAAAACACTAACTTTAACATCACAAACGTGAGAATCAAAGAGTGTCAAGAATAAGACCATAAACCTTCAAAAACCAAAATTTTGATCTAAACTAACCAAGAAAACGCACACACAATCTATCTAATCATCCCATGTGCTCTAATACCAATTGTAGGATATTGGATATCATAACATAATTAATGATTCATGGGTTGGCCTACTTTGTAGAGAGAGAAAGTGAGTTCTAGTGAGAGAAATTACACCTTATGTGTGTGTTTTATAAATTGAACAACCAACCCCTTCCCATGGCTGGAAAGGGGTATAAATACATGAGTTTTATGCCCTTAAGTGGGCTTATGGAGTAGGCTAACATGTGGGTAAAGACTCGGCCCAACACCATAATTCATACGGTAATTAAACGATTAATATTAAGGCTACGAGCAAACCTATGCTAGACATTACACGGGGTGACCGAGTCTTTTACATGGATTTTCATAATCCTAACAAAAGCAAGTTGATCATTGGTAGTTGGAGTGATTTTTTCAATAATTAGCTGATCTTATGCGGCATGCTTCTCGTGTTGTTTCAATATGCGTACAGCTGTTCATGGTTTGTTTCTTTTAGTCCCTTGTTTAGTTTAACGGTTATCACAAACCTATCCCATTCAGGTGACATGTTGTTCACAAACTTAGAGTTTAGCTAAATGTTGGGCATTGTCATTATGATATTCCTCATGTCATTAATGAGCTTGTAGAACCGGACATAGTACTCGTTGATGTTTTCTCCAGGAAGCATCTGGAAACGTTCAAATTCATCATACAACTGAGATTCTCTGTCTTCTTTAGTGAGCTCAAATCCTGCAAGAATCATTTTGACATTGTCCTAAATAGCTTTTGCTTCAATGTTGTGATTAATGAGCTTGTAGATGTCTTTGGGTAATCCTTGAAGCATAATGTTAGTTGCACAGACATCACCATCGAATCGTTTCTTGTTATTGTCATTAAGATCATCATAAGTGCAAGGCCTTTCTGGTCCAAGAAGAACACCGCCTTCAGGTGTGGTTCCAAGTATGTCCCTGGTGGTTCCAAGCTCAAATGGACCATGATTAAATGATTGAAGAATGTAAATTCAATTATCCTTTCCCCTATAATACAACCGGATTCTTTGTGACCATGAGTCGTAATTAGTCATGTCGAGCATAGGAGGGCGGGTATCAGAATCGGCCACTTGAATATCATCATAATTACTAGACATGATTGATTACTTATATTATGATAAACTTTGGATCGGTACAATGATTAGTGATTGTATGTTAAAAGTGGTGATTGAGTGTTTGAAGTGGTGAAAAATTGTTCAAGTTTGTAAAGATTACAGATTGAAATTTGTCTAAAAGTCCAAATATCTAAAAGCTCACAACTCGCTGCCCTGTAACTCGCTAAAAGAGACTTGACAACTCACTAGCAAGAAACAAAATGGAAAGAGTTCCTGTTCATAAGTCGCTAGAAAAGTGTCTTTAAATAACTTGTAACTCGCAGGACGTAACTCGCTGGAAGAGACTTGACAACTCGCTAGCAAGAAACCAAATGGGCAGAGTTCCTGTTCACAAGTCGCTAGAAAATTTGCCTTCAAAGAACCTATAACTCGCTAGACGTAACTAGCTGGAAGAGACTTGACAACTCGCTAGCAAGAAACCAAATTAGCAGAGTTCCTGTTCATAAGTCGCTAGAAATTTGTCTTCAAATAACCTGTAAC
Source organism: Tanacetum coccineum (assembly GCA_026074375.1). NCBI lineage: Eukaryota > Viridiplantae > Streptophyta > Magnoliopsida > Asterales > Asteraceae > Tanacetum > Tanacetum coccineum. The sequence continues at coordinate 16,610 of BQNB010032679.1, read as the reverse complement.
TCTCTAGATCCAACTCGCTACCTGCAAGAAAAGTTAACTCGCTGACCTAAATTGCTACTTGCACAAGAAGACAAGTCGCTGACACAGTATTATCTGACACACAGTGTACTATTCTGACAACTCGCCGGTACAGTACCCCAACTCGCTACGAAGATCTTCAAACAGTGACTTAACTCGTAAAAACTTGTACTTTCACCTAAAAACGCCTAAAAATCACCCTTTTGAATGTTTTTGCTTGGTTTCTTTTGCATAACTCAGTACTAGAAGGCTATAGCAACTATACGAACATAAACTTTAACACCACAAACGTCAAGATCAAAGAAAACTAAGAACAAGACTATAAGCCTTCAAAAACCAAACTTTTGATCTAAACTAAGCAAGAAAATGCACACACAATCTAGCTGATCATCCCATAGGCTCTGATACCAATTGTAGGATATTGGATATCATAACACAAGGGAAAGAATAGGGGTTGGCCGATTAATAGAGAGAGAAAGGAGAGGATTTCTAGTGAGAGAAAAACCTTATGTGTGTTATTGATAAAATGAACAACCAACCTCTTTCCATGGCTGGAAAGAGGCTTATATAGTGAGTTACATGCCCTAGAAAATGGGCTATGGTGTCGGCTTACATGTGGGTAAAGACTCGGCCCAAAACCATAAGTCATACGCTTACATTACATCTACGAGCTATGTTATTCTAGACAATACACGGGGTGACCGAGTCTTTTTCATGAACCTATCAAAGAATACATTAGGCTCGAGGAAGAAAAAGCTCAAAACCATGGAAAAGTGTTTAACTAGGAAACTGCCAAGTATGGTAAGATCTGGTATGATGAAGATGTTCACGACCTCAGATCCGTTAAAACTGAATTCTCGGCTATAGTCTTCAATGATAATTTGACGTCGAATGAAACACTCTTTTGTGAACCCACGGTAAGTTCTCTTAACAACAAAGAAATTGACTTTAGAATATCGTTGATGAATCCGACGATGAAGATTACACGATAGTTTTTGACAAAAACTCGTTTTCTTATAAAATAATTTATGCCAATGATTTGAAAACAGATTCGAAAAATGATAATGAAAATGTCAATATGCCCTTGTTTCCATCACCCGAGCCTTCGATCAGTTGTATTGATGATTTAGGCTTCTTTAACGATTTTGAGAATGAATTTACAGCCATTGTTTACAATGATTAGATGTAGTTGTTAATTACATTATGTGAGCGCGAATGTTATGAATAGATCTATTGGGGTTTCCTCCTGATCGGGTGATAGCTATCCCCGGAATAAACGTTATACATGTCGGATTTGGGATGTTTAGGGTTTAACATCTGATCAGGAAGCAGAATGCAATATTTATTATTGGCGAATATAATTGTCGAGCTTCCAATGTCATAAGCTTAGGAAAACTTAATCGGATTTGTGATGTCCTGCATTTGTTTTGCTTTAAATCACGGCGGATAAGTCTTGCGGTCCTGCATATTATATTTTACTAACATATGAATTCACCAACATTTTTGTTGATGTTTTAAAGCAATGTTTTCAGGTGGTCAATAGGCACGAGGTGCCAGGGATACATTGGTGGCACTTTTGGTTATCACGCTAAAGATTTGGATGTAATATGTTTTGGGAAATGTATTGTCAATCTTTGTAATATCAAACACTAAACAAGTAAACCTGTATGCTTTGTGTAACAAGTCTTTTATCAAATCTAATGTACCATTTTAAATGACTTTTCGTCGTTCTTATATGTCTTTTGCTGTTGATCTATGAAGTGACACGCCCCGGACTCTTATTCCGCTGCTACCCAATTTGGGGGTGATATAGATTGGTATCAAAGCCAAGGTTATAGAGAACCAGGTCAAATGTTTTCGCTGGACTATAACCGTTTTCAAACATTGCATTCATAAAAAAAGGTTTTTACGGGACATACTAGTTGTTGCATTAGTTAGTTGGACTAGATGCAGTCATAATTGATATACGTAGTTATAATATATTGCGTATATTACAATATGAGCCTTATATAATATACTCATATAAGTTATTTTTGCTGGTTACAGCAGACATGTCAACTGATTCCGCGGTTACCTAAACTTCTGTTCACTCTGAGGCACGATCATAGAGTATCCCATATGAGGATCCTTACGAGGAGGCTGCCAGACAGTTACTGAAGCGGCCACCACGTTCTCCATAGTATGTACCTGATCCCATAAAGCTGGAGGATCATGTACCAGTGTATATTCCTGAGCCTGAGCACCTTGAGGACTTAGTCCTAGCTGAGGATGAGGCACCTATAGAGGCATACATTACTGAGGTTGCTTCTGCACCTCCACCACCACCACCCTTTTTACCCTCACTTATCTGACCCCCACGTACTAAAGCAGCCATAGCTCAGATGAGAGCTGCAGCACCATCCACCTATCATCCACTACTCCTATCAGGAACCCCACAATTGTTACCTATACCACTACCTGCACTATCCACTAGCCGCGGAGCTGATATTCTCGAGGCTAATACGCCGCCTCAGAAGAGGCTACTACTTACTGCTCCCAAACTTGGGTGTGAGGTTGGGGAGAGTTCTGTTGCTGCTACTGCCAGACAACCAGGACCCACTATGGCTCGTAGGGTCGATTGCATTTCTGTAGACACTGTGGAGACTAGGGTCTGAGATACTGAGAGGAGGATGATGGCCGCCTTAGAGGTGGTCAACTTGAGGGTCAGTTACCAGGTAGATGTTTGTAGTAGAGAGAGTTCGGAGTTTTACTCACGACATCATGATGCCCAAAAGTATCGTGCAGCTATGAGAGCTGAGATTGAGGTATTGAGGAGAGAGAGACCTGCTTACAAGCAAAAGAGTATAGAGATCCGCCAGGCCTTGGCTAGGTCTGAGGCTTACAGCAGGGCATTAGAGGCATGGGTTACAGTGTTAGAGATGCAGGCGCGTCGTCACGAGTGGCAGCGTCAGGATGCAGATGATCGCACGACAAGGCATATCATGCATATTCAGGCTTTGGAGGCTGGAGCACGCGATGACACCTTAGAGGATACTAGTAGTAGTGCCTAGGGTTACTTTCTACCATATTGTAGCTATACTATATAGCCTGCTAAGTTTTTATGGGTTACTCCCAGCTAGCAGGCGGTATAGATCTTTTATTTTGATTAGCTATCCGGTATGGATCTTTTGTCTCTTGTTTAGCTATGTTGTATAGCCTATTAAGTATTACGGGTAACTCCCGGCTAGTAGGGCTCTAGGTTGATTTTCATTTTGTAACCTAGCGATAGGGAATCATTGTGTACCAAACAGATCATGTATATTTCTAGATTATATATGGAATGGATGTATTATGTTATGTCGATCTTGTGTTGGTTGTATGTTTCACTGTGTGATGTGATCTTATTTTATTTATGATGCATATGTTATGTCACGTTATGATTGTATTAAAATCTAACGGGTATTGTATTTTCTTGTGATTGAAGAAAATGGCACCAAAACGAACCACAAGGTCAACACCAGTCACACCAACCCCAAATGCAACAACCACCACAACTGTTACTGAGGCACAACTTCAGGCCTTAATTGACCAAGGAGTTGCTGCTGCAATGGCTGAAGCAGAAGCAAGCAGGGTTAGGAATGGCTACAATAGCAATGGTTCAGGACCAAGGCCAGCCCAAACTGCTCGCGAATGCTCTTACTCTGAATTCTTGAAATGCAAACCTTTGGACTTCAAAGGCACTGAGGGAGTTGTCGGACTCACTCGATGGTTTGAGAAAATGGAGTCTGTGTTTAGCATTAGCAATTGCACAGCATCTTGTCAAGTCAAATTTGCGACTTGCACTCTACAAGACGATGCTCTTACATGGTGGAATGCCCATGTTAAGACCACTACTCCTGAAGCAGCTCATGCCATGCCATGGGCAACACTGAAGAAAATGATGACTGATAAATACTGCCCGATGGGTGAGATCAAGAAGATTGAGACTGAGATGTGGAATCTTAAGGTTAAGGGCACCGATGTGGTGGCCTACAATCGACGATTTCAGCAACTAGCGTTGATGTGTGCCAGGATGTTCCCAGAAGAGGTAGACAAGATTGAAAAGTATATCGGTGGCTTGCCCGATATGATACTTGGCAGTGTAAAGGCATCAAAGCCGAAAACCATGCAAGAGGCTATCGAGTTTACAACTGAGTTGATGGATGAGAAGACCCATGCCTATGCTGAACGTCAGGCAGAAAAGAAAAGAAAGTATGATGATCTTTCCAAGAACAATCAAAACCAACAACAGCAGAATAAGAGGCAGAACACAGGCCAGGCCTACACTGCAGGCAATAGTGACAGGAAACCATACGCCGGGTCTAAACCTCTGTGTTCCAAGTGTGATTACAATCATGAAGGTCCTTGTCCACCTAGGTGCAATAACTGCAAAAAGGTTGGCCATCTGGCCAAGGATTGTAGAAGCCGACCTGCAAATGCTAACAACAACAACCGCAACAACAACAACCGCAACAACAACAACAATAATCAGAAGGGAAATGGTTGCTATGAGTGCGGAGCTCAAGGACACTTTAAAAGAAACTGCCCAAAACTGAAAAACAATGACCGTGGTAATCAAGCTGGGAATGACAGGGCTCCAGCGAAGGTGTATGTGGTTGGAAATGCGGGGGCAAACCCAGACAACGTCGTTGCGGGTACGTTCCTTCTAAACAACCGCTATGCTTATATCTTATTTGATACGGGTGCCGATCGGAGTTTTGTGTCTACTGCATTTAGCTCCCAAATTGACATCACGCCATCTACCCTAGATCACTATTATGATGTCGAACTAGCTGACGGGAGAATAATTGGGTTAAACACTATCCTTAGTGGTTGCACATTAAACTTCCTAAACCACCCATTCAACATAAACTTAATGCCTGTAGAACTTGGTAGTTTCGATGCTATAATCGGTATGGATTGGTTGGCGAAGTACCAAGCGGTCATTGTGTGTGCCGAGAAGATTGTTCGCATCCCCTGGGGAAATGAAACCTTAATCATACATGGTGATGGAAGTAACCAGGGAAATGTGACACGATTAAACATCATTTCGTGCACTAAAATGCAGAAGTACATGCAAAAAGGATTTCCTATCTTTTTGGCACATGTCACTGCAAAGGAGGTTGAAGACAAGTCGGAGAAGAAGCGACTTGAGGACGTGCCAATAGTTCGAGACTTTCCTGAAGTATTTCCTGAGGACTTGTCGGGTCTTCCTCCGACTCGACAAGTGGAGTTTCAAATTGATTTGGTACCTGGTGCTGCACCTGTAGCACGGGCACCTTATCGATTGGCGCCTTCCGAAATGAAAGAGTTATCGGAGCAACTACTGCAAGAGTTATCCGACAAAGGGTTTATAAGACCTAGTTCCTCACCCTGGGGAGCTCCAGTCTTGTTTATCAAGAAGAAGGATGGTATCCATCCGGATGTGCATTGACTATCGGGAATTAAACAAACTGATAGTGAAGAACCGTTATCCACTCCCCAGAATTGATGATTTATTTGATCAGCTTCAAGGGTCGAGTGTCTACTCGAAGATCGACCTAAGGTCAGGTTATCACCAACTGAGGGTTCGAGAAGAAGACATTCCGAAGACTACCTTCAGAACTCGTTACGGCCATTATGAATTTCAAGTTATGCCATTTGGTTTGACAAACGCACCTGCCGTATTCATGGACCTTATGAATCGGGTGTGCAAACCATATCTGGATAAATTTGTGATTGTCTTTTTATTGAACGATATCTGATATATTCGAGAAACAATCAAGAACACGAAGAGCCCTTAAGCTAATATTAAAGTTGCTTAAGAAGAAAGAGGTGTTGTATGCCAAATTTAGCAACAGTGTAGTGAGCGAGATTACCAACAGCGAGGTGTCCCTTCAGTTACGTGATTAATAGTGAAGGCCATTCTTGTGGATCCAGCCAAGATTTTAACCATTAAAGATTGGGACTCTCCTAATCTCATGGTGATTCGCTAATTTTTAGGTCTTACTAAGGTATATATCGAAATTCATTGAAGGGTTTTCGAAAGACGCCTATCCTTATCATGACAAGCTCACGCATAGAAGAAGGTCAAGTTTGAGTGGGGTGATAAACAAGAAGCAGCTTTTCAATGTTGATGTAGAAAATATGTAGTGCTCTAATTCTTGCCTTACCTAGGGAAGCCCAAAGATTTCATCCGCATACTGCGAGGCTTCATAGAAGGGTTTGGGCGCTGTGTTGATGCTAGAGGAAAGGGTGATTTCTTATGCATCACGCTAGTTGAAAATTATGAGAAGAACATAGACTTAATGATTTGGAACTTGGAGCAGTAGTGTTCGCTCTCAAGATTTGGAGGGCAATATCTGTACAAAACCAAGTGTCATTGTGTTACTGATCATAAGAGCTTACAACACATTCTTGATCAGAAGGAACTAAACATAAGACAACGCCGATGGTTAAAGTTGCTTAGTGATTATGATTGTGATATTCTTTATCACCCGGGGAAAGCCAATGTCCTTGCTGATGCTTTAAGAAGGAAAGAACAAGAACCACCGTTAAGAGTTCGAGCCTTAGTCATGACTATTAGTTTAGATCTTCCCAAACAAATCTTGAATGCTCAGACTAAAGCATGGAAACTAAAGAACATCAAGAATGAAGATGTTGGAGGAATGGTGGTTGAAAACGCTAAAAATCCAGAGGCGATTAGGATGGAAAAGTTGGAACCCCATGCAGATGGAACCCTATGCCTCAATGGTAGAAGTTGGTTACCTTGTTATAGTGATTTACGGACTGTGATCATGCACGAGTCCCACAAATCAAAATACTCTATACATCTAGGTTCTGACAAGATGTACCAAGATATGAAGAAGCTATATTGGTGGCCCAATATGAAAGCCGACATTGCCACCTATGTTAGCAAGTGTTTGACCTGTGCTCTAGTCAAGGCCGAACATCAAAGACCATCAGGATTGTTGGTACAACCCAAGATACCTGAATGGAAGTGGGACAACATCACTATAGATTTTGTTACTAAGTTTCCTAAGTCATCGCAAGGCTACGACACCATTTGGGTGATTGTTGACCGACTCACTAAGTCTGTGATCTTCACACCGATGAGAGAGACTGATCCTTTGGATAAACATGCAAGAATGTACCTAAAGGAGGTGGTCATGAGACATGGAATACCTGTCTCAATCATTTGTGATCGTGACCCGAGATTCGCATCAAATTTCTGGAAGTCACTTCAGAATGCTTTGGGTACTAATTTGGATATGAGTGTTGCGTACCATCCACAAACAGACGGACAAAGCGAGAGGACCATTCAAACTCTCAAGGATATGCTGCGTGCTTGTGCGATCGACTTTGGAAAGGGTTGGGTTAACCATTTGCCATTAGTCGAGTTCTCGTATAACAATAGCTATCACGCTAGCATCAAGGCCGCACCATTCGAAGCACTTTATGGTCGGAAGTGTCGTTCACCTGTATGTTGGACCGAAGTTGGAGAAGCTCAAATCCTCGGTCCAGAATTAATACAAGAGACGACTGAGAAAATCATCTAAATCAAGCAAAGGATGCAAGCCGCTCGTGATCGACAGAAGAGTTACGCTGATCTGAAGCGTAAGCCGATGGAATTCCAAGTCGGGGATAAAGTTATGCTTAAAGTTTCACCTTGGAAAGGGGTCGTACATTTTGGCAAACGGGGGAAGTTAAACCCCAGGTATGTTGGACCTTTCAAGGTGTTAGAAAAGGTTGGAGAGGTTGCTTACAAGCTCGAGCTTCTTGAGGAGCTGAGCAGAGTTCATAACACGTTTCACGTGTCCAACTTAAAGAAGTGTCATGCTAACGAACCCTTAGCCATTCCTTTGGATGGACTTCATTTTGATGACAAGCTTCATTTTGTTGAGGAGCCAGTGGAGATCATAGATCGTGAAGTTAAACGGTTGAAGCAAAGCCGAATCCCATTAGTCAAGGTTCGATGGAACTCCAAGTGAGGTCCTGAGTTTACGTGGGAATGTGAGGATTAATTCCGGAAAGAATACCCACACCTCTTCACAAAAACTTCGTCGTCGTCAAGTGCCGCGTCTTAAGCCTTGAGGACAAGGCTCATCTAACAAGGGTTGTTGGGAATTATGTTTTCCTAACTTAGTACCGTTAGTAACAATAGTTAGTACCGATAGTTATAATTAGTACTGACAGTACAAAGTGTTAAGTACTGATCAGTTAGTTAGTACCATTAGTAGAAAATAGTTAGTACCATTTAAGAGATATGTATGAGATATTATAGGAAAGATATGTATTATCTTTTATGTAGTTTGTAAGTCTGTTAGGGTTTATCCTTGGTCTATAAAAGGATTCCTCACGGCATAGTTAGAAAAGGAGTTCAATATATATCTCATACAATTATATCTCATAGTTAGTAATCTGTAATCACTCAAAGCAGATTAATAGAAATCATTATTTAGTTTTTCATTGTTCTTCTTAGTACTTGTGTTAAGATTCTGCATTAGCACATAGTATTCATAGTTAGTGTTTCTATATAGTCAAACTGTATTTATACAAGTTGGCTATCACCCTTAGTAGGCTACTGCAAAGATCAATTCAGTTAGGGAACTCACAAGTTGGTATCAAAGCTGTGAGAATCTCTGATAAGAAAACACAAAAACAAGCTATAAACCCCTATCTTACAAAGCAATTCAATGGCTGGATCACAAGATGATATTCCACCACCACCACCACTACCACCACCATTATAAACACCAACACAACAAACTTCTCACACTGTTTCAACCATCAAACTTCTTATTCTCAAGAAGGGAGAATATGATATATGGGCCATGAAAATGGAACATTATTTAGCCCATACAGACTATCCTATCTGGGAAGTTATACAAAATGGAAATGGACCTGTATCAATCTCCACAGATACACAAGGTCAAATTAAGATTCTGCCTCCAAAGACTACAGAAGAAATCTTAGCCAAAGAAAGAGAAAGAAAAGAAAGGACCACTTTGCTTATGGCTTTACCAGAAGATCATCTTGCTAAATTTCATAAAATAATTGATGCTAAAGAGATGTGGGAAGCCATCAAATCTAGATTTGGAGGAAATGATGAATCAAAGAAGATGCAGAAGTATATTCTAAAGCAACAGTTTGAAGGTTTCTCTGTATCAAACTCAGAAGGACTACATAAAGGCTATGATAGGTTTCAAAGTCTTCTGAGTCAACTAGAGATTCATGGTGCAGGCGTCTCCACTGAGGATGCAAATCAGAAATTCCTTAGATCTCTACCTTCTGCCTGGTCTCAAGTTTCCTTAATCATGAGGACCAAGCCAGGAGTGGACAGTCTCAGCTTTAATGATCTGTATAATAATCTAAGAGTCTTTGAGAATGATGTTAAAGGCTCTACTGCATCATCCTCTAGCACGCAGAATATGGCATTTGTCTCTGAGAACACTAGCAGTACTAATAATGTTAGTACAGCTTTTGGTGTGTCAAATCCTTCTGGTCATAACTCACAATATGAACAAACTTCATCATACTCCTTACTTGCAAATCAATCCAGTTTCCCTCAATTAGATCATGAGGATTTGGAACAGCTTGATGAGTTTGATTTAGAAGAAATAAACTTGAAATGGCAGGTGGCCATGATTTCAATGAGAATGAAAAAGTTCTACAAAAAGACAGGTAGAAAGCTACAATTTGATGCCAAGGAACCAGTTGGTTTTGATAAAACCAAAGTCGAGTGTTATAATTATCACAAGATAGGGCATTTTGCTAGAGAGTATAGAACAAAGGGAAATCAAGATAGTAAGAGGAGAGATGGTTGGAACTCTAGAAATAAGGATGGGAGAAGATCTGGTAAGCAGGAGGACTCTAAAGCTTTGGTGACTATTGATGGAGAAGGTGTTGATTGGACCAGTCACTCAGAAGAAGAAGAAGATTATGCTTTGATGGCTTGCAGCAGTTCAGGCTCAGACACAGAGGTAACTTCTTGTTCAAAAGAATGTAAAGAGTCTTATGCTAAACTTAAAAAACTGTATGATGCTCAGAGGGAACAACTTGGAGATGCCAGTATAGAAATACAGGCATATACTCAAGCTTTAAAGAAAGTTGAAGCACAATTAGTTGCTCATCAACAAAGTCAACTTTGGTATGAGGAAAATATAAGGTTTATGAAAATAGACTTAGATGATAAAACTGATGTCCTTACATACCATAAGAAACTGTTGGCAGAAGCTGAAAAAGTAAAAGAAGATTTAAAAGCTAAAGTAGAAAAATGGCACAACTCTTCTAAAAATCTTGGTAAACTGCTAAATACTCAGATGAGTGCTAATGATAAATTTGGGCTTGGTTATGGGGATTACAGATATGATGGCATCTTGAGTTATGAAAATGAAGTTTTACAAAGTGTATTTATGAATAAGGAAAGTGATTTAGAAAATCAGCCTTTGTATGATAGGTTTGTTACAGCAGAAGGAATGCATGCTGTTCCCCCACCCATGACAGGGAATTACATGCCATCTGGACCTGATATTGAAATAGATTACTCACAATTTACATATGGTCCAAAACAATCTCAAACTAGTGAATCTAAAACCCAAACCAGTGACTTTGATACCTGTGAATCAGATTGTAGTGTTGAAACACATGAATCTTTGCCTGAACCAACTGTCAATGAACCCAAAGTAGTAAGTCAACCTAAGGTTTGGTCTGATGCTCCTATCATTGAGGAGTATGAATCAGATAGTGAAGATGAGCATGTGTCTCTACCAACAGAAGAACAGGAAACACCTAGTTTTGCTAACCAACAAGTAAAAACTCCTAGGGAAACTGTTAAGAATCAATTCACACATAGTAAAAATCCTAAAGTTGACAAGAAAGGGTTGGGATATGGGTTTACTACAAAAGCATGTTTTGTATGTGGAAGTCTTAGTCATCTTATCAGAGATTGTGATTTCCATGAAAAGAGGATGGCTAAACAAGCTGAGTTAAACAATAGGATGAGAGGATAATGTTCAAAGGGAGAATAAACCAGTTTGGAACAATGTGCAAAGAGTGAATCATAATCTACACGTGAATTGTTCCTAGAGCAGCACTAACTAGAACTGGAAAAATTCCAGTTAGTACTGCTAAAGCTAGCGGTACTAACAATGTTAGTACTGCTAGATATAATTTTAAAAGTCAGGCAATACTAACTAATGCTGCCAGGAAAATTAGTATTGTTAAACCTTTTGTGAATAGAGTTAGACCAAAAACTATTTTTCATAAAACTCATTCACCATTTAGAAGGCCTTTTAATAACACAACAGCACTTAGAACAAATTTTTCAAAACAAAAGGTTAATACTACTGAGGTAAATGCAGTTAGTGTTGTTGGGGGAAAAAGGGAAACTGATATTTGCTTAATTGTATATGTAAAATACCCGGGATTTTGCCTAATAAAAGCCATTAAAATGCCAAAAGAATAGAAAATGTGTGCTTTTATGTCCAATTGTGCAGGAAAGGATTGAAAAGACAAAAAGAAGCAAAAACGATCAAAAACCAACAAGAAACGGGAAAAAGACAAAGAGTCAAGAGCAAGAGTGAGAAATCAGCCAGAGATCACAGCCGGATCAGCCCGACACAGCAAGAAAGGCAGTCAAAGGCCAAAATAAAAGTCAAAGAAATCAATATTGACAAGTCTTCAAAGAACAAGGGCTTATTTGGAAGTTTTATATACAAGGGACCAAGATTGCAAAATAAGGAAAGATGTTTATTAAAGAGAAAATGGAAATATGAAACACAAGGGCCGAATTTGCCATTTCTAAACTTGCTTTAACACTAAGAAAGAGAACAAGCAACGCAGGGACTGAAAGTGCAAACCTTTCAAACCTTTAAACTAAACACGCGGCTTAAAACCGCCCCCTAACTAACCTAACAAACTTTCCCGCCTAAACTCTCCACAAACCCACTTCGAAATTTCCCACACCCCGCTCCCTTTTCTCTTCTCTACCTCGTTCATAAGTCCTCCCCAATCACAAACGCCCACGTGGCAAGCCCTCATTGGCCAGGACACCTCACATACATCATCAAACGGCCAAAAATGATGTAAAAAATGATCTACGGCTGTGATTAATTGGAAGCTTCAAGAAACTCTCACTCTCCTTCTCCCATCCTCTATAAATAGAAGAGAAATAGTTCATTTTAGAGAGTTAGTTTTAGTTTTTCAGTTTTTAAGTTTTTTTTTCATTTTTAAGCATTTTACTTTAAGTTTTTTTTAATTCAGTTTCAATTACTTGTACTGTTGTTAATTCTACTTGTACTTCATCATTCTAAGCAATACATTCGGCTTTCAAGTCTTTTCATCCTTTGATTTCAAATTTGAGTCAATTTTACACTCATTAAGCTCATAATAAGCTCGTTTGAGCTTATTCATGTTCATAAGATCAAATTCATGCAAAATCCTGTTTTAATGATTCATTAACTTTTTGTAATCATTTTACATCAAATATGATCAAGTGAATTCAGTTTGATCATGTATTGGAAGCTTATGAAGTAATAAGCTGAAAATAGCTTATTGAGCTTTTTGCTCTTTGGTTTAGAGGCTTTGGAGCCATTTAGGTGCTTAATTTGAGCCACTCACTCTACTAGAGTGGCTCTAGTTCTGAGACTCCAAAAAGTCAGGTTTAGCTTTCTAAAACTCATTTTAGAATATTCATAGCTTATTACTTTTAGCTTATTCTTTTAAATCTTCATGATTATTACTGTTTCATTCAGTTTAGTTAGTCTATAAGATTGTAGATTTAAGCTAGTTTAGTTTAAAGTCAAGCTTAAATTTACTTTTTCACTTCTGTCATAAATAGAAGAAATATAAGCCTAGTAGAAGAAGTAGCTTATTCTCTCTAATAAGCTAGTAATTTTAGAGCTCACTTAGCTTAAGTAGGTCAATTTTAGTAAGTGTAGATATAAGGTTTTACCAGTTTAGTGCTTAAATAGTTTTTAATTGCATAAGTAGTTTACATTTTCAGGTTAAAGGTGTGTTTGGAATAGGATGCATTTGACTCCTAAAGTCAAATACATTCTGTCATAATGCTTTAAATAGCTGAGTATAGTTAAATAATAAGGTTCTACATAAGATTTAGGAGTTAGTGAATTGATTTACAAAGTTTAGGACTTAAAATTTTTTACTGTGCACCAGGACAGTTTTGGTTTTAAGCCAAATTTGAAGCTTAAGTGATTCTTAGTATAAGAGTGTTTCAAATTGTATAATGTAGATTTCTAGTATCACTTGAGTACATGAGTTTTCAGCTAAGAGCTTATCCTGCATTGTAGGATTTAGTCAAATGCATCAGCAACTTAAGCTCATATCAGTAATAGGTTTAGAAAATTTCACTTTTTAAGCTAATTTTACTTGTATTTCTTGTTAAGACTTCTCCTATTTCTCTCTAGATAATCTCAGTATATATAATGAACATCAAATAGCTTCTTTTACTTTTAGATTTCACCAAGAAATAAGCCATTAAAAAGCCAAAATCCAAATTTTTTTGTTTAAACTCAACTTTCTGTAACAGGACTGAATTTGTTGATTTTCTAGCTTATTGAGTTGTCAAAAGTGCAAAGTGTCTTTGTTAAAGTTGTTAGGAATAAGCTAGACTATAAGTTTGTAGTTTTAAGATTTTTCTGAAAAGCATTTTTTAATAAGTCAAAATTAAGCCATAATCGTAGGGTTTGTTTGGTATATAACTAAAAGTTTAGGGTTACACGTTTATACTAAAGTGTAAATTGTAACTTCTTACCCCGCCTACCCTTCTTTTTACTTTCTTACAATATCTACCCTGTCTTTTTAGTTTAAACAAAATAGTTTTAATATTTTAGTTTTTAGTTTTATAAATTTAGGGTTTAGTTTTTAATTGGTCAAATTAAGTGTCAATTAGCTTTTATAAATTAGGGCTTTTTGTACCATTACATTTCTGCACTAGTTTAGCATTTAAAAACCATTTTTCTATATTTTTCCAATTAATTTTGTATTTTCTAGAAATTAAAATAGTATGTAGTTAATTCCTTTTTCTTAGATAATTCATAAAAAATAGAAAAATAGTTGAAAAATTAAAATTCTTTTTGCATTAATTTTCATTTTAAATCTAGTATTTTTTAAAAATAAAAGAAAAATTTTAGTGTTGATTTTTAGAAAAAGTTTATTTTTGAATAATCATTAAATTTTAGAAAATTCATAAAAAATTCAAAAATACATAAAAAATTCTAATTCTTTTTCCTAAAATTTTCATTTTAAATTTGTGATTTTTAGGTACAAAATTTGTTAAAAGTTGTGCTTTAGTTTTTAAATTTCAGTTTTAGCTCGCGTTTATTACGTTTTGTGCATTTAAATTTTGTGCTAGTTAATTGTTTTTCAATTCATGTTATTATATTTTGTAGTGTAAACAACAAATCAAAATCCCTTTATCATAATTTTAACAGACAGGTAGTACCAACTAATGCTGCTATGAAAGTTAATACTGTTAAACCTTTTGTGAATAGAGTTAGACCAAAAACTATTTTTCATAAAACTCATTCACCATTTAGAAGGCCTTTTAATAACACAACAACACTTAGAACAAATTTTTCAAAACAAAAGGTTAATACTACTGAGGTAAATGCAGTTAGTGTTGTTGGGGGAAAAGGGAAACTGATGTTTAGCCCTCAGCAGGTTGTAATTGGAGACCAAAAAGACATTACTGGCACAAAATCTCCAAATACAATGGTGGATCAAGACCTAGAGATTGTGCTACTTTCAAAGATCCACTAGGCAGACTCAAGCCCAAACAGGCTTGGGTCCCTAAGAGAATCTAATCTCTCTTATTTGATGTGCAGGATTATCCACACAGAACTTTACAGAACAAAAGGATTGTTGATAGTGTGATTTTCATGAAGTTACTTAGATTTTAGAGAGTCATTGGGAAGATCTTTAGATGGTACTGAAGCACTGCTGTTGCCAAAATTGTTCATTCTTTGGTTGGCAAAAGTTAGTACCGACAGTGCAACGTTAATACCGTTGGGCAAAGAAAGTACCACTATGACGTTAAAGAAAATACCGCCAAGGGTCTAAAGTGTAAATTGAAACGGTTTCTTTGATCTTAGGTTTGTTTAACCTATAAAAACCCATCTCAATTGCACCGTTCACTCACGTAATCTCTTTCAATTACTTTCCTTCAATCAAACCCTAATCTCTCACTCACCGACGATCACCAATTCAACAATCATGGCTGTTCTTGAATCGTGCCCTAAACACAATATGGTTGCTTATTTAAAGAAGACTGATGGAAATGCAGAGTTTCATGAGATTATTGACTTTCTTGCGCGAAGCTCCATTCATAATGCTCTCACTGTAAGTCCTGTAGTCTCTACTACATTTGTTGAACAGTTTTGGATGTCTGCCAAATCCAAAATAATCAACAATGTTAGGTATATTACTGCCAAAGTAGCTGGCAAGCCTGTGTCTATCTCAGAGGCATCAATAAGAAGTGATCTTCTTTTTAATGATGCTGATGGGATAGATTCTTTGCCAAATCAGGCTATATTTGATGCTATACAGCTAATGGGGTATGAGGGGGACCTAACTGTCTTAACATTTAACAAAGCCCTGTTTTCACCCCAGTGGAGATTTCTTTTTCATACCATGAATCACTGCATAAGTTCTAAAAGCACTTCTTGGGATCAAATTCCCACTAATATTGCCACAGCAGTAATTTGCTTAACCACTAATCAGAAATATAATTTTTCTAAATTAATTTTTGATGGTATGATGCGACACTTGGATGCAAAGAAAAAGTTTGTTATGTATCCAAGATTTATTTCAGTCTTTTTGGATACACAGCTAAAGAATGTGCCTGTGCCCTTAGACCATTTCCCTATTAATGCTTTGACTAGTAAAGTTTTCTCTTTTATGGTTAAAAAGGGAAAACATTTTTCAGGGAATGTAACACCTTTGTTTGATTCTATGTTGGTTCAACCAACTGAGGATGAGGGTGACACTTTAGGATGACAATCTGAACCTCAACCCATACCCTCTCCTCATCACCTAAGTAAAGACCAACATGAGATACAGACTGACCCTTCTCCCATACCTTTACCTACTACTCATATTCCTGATTCCATTCCAGAGGGTTCTGGTGGGAATCATGGAGGTCAGTCATCCAGTGATAGATCCCTTTCAGGGAATGAGGGTGGCATGACACTCCAAAGTGTGTATGATCTTTGTATCTCTTTGTGTACACAGGTTAAACCTGTTATCACACACCACAAAGCTTGGATGAAGAAATCCTTGAAGAAACAGTGGATGCAAAAGGAGTCTGTATCCAAACAGGGGAGGAAACTAAGGATGCTCAAGATGTGGGGAGGACAAGCTATGTGGTGCATGAAGAGAAGGAAAGTGCAGAAAAGAGAGTTAGTACTGAAGATCCACTTAGTACTGCTCAACCAAAAGTTAGTACTGACAAGTCTGAAGATAGTACCGACAAACCATATGAAAGTACTGACAAGCCAAAAGTTAGTACTGACAAGGAAAAAGTTAGTACTGACAGACCAGATGAATGTACTGTTGATCAAAATGAAGGAAGAAGT
>BQNB010032678.1:39832-52969 GCA_026074375.1 Tanacetum coccineum | reverse complement strand
ACTTGTTCTTCGGCTATAATAGCCTTACCCTTGCCCACTACTTTAGGTAGTTTAGGAGTTGTTTCAGATACTAGATCCCTAATCGTTACCAGAAAGGAAGGATCCAAGCTAAGCTTAATTGCTCGTTCTATGTCAGCATCAACACCTTCACCTTCTCCCTTTTCTTGATGCGCATCTAAACTCATATTCTTGGCCAGTTCGAGAGTAGGATCATCACTTTCTCCTTGAGGAACAGATTCTTGTTGAGCTTCATCATATTTATCAACAAGTTAGAGAGAAGGCTTTCCTTTTCTAACTTTTTGTGGAAGATTACGCTTAGAAGGTTTCTTTGTCGGAGACTTAGGTTGTTTGGATGAAGTTGGCTTGGTTGGTTTGACAGGAGTAGTAGTTGTGAGCTTCTTGGGTGGAGCATGCTTTGTTGCAGGTTCAGGTTGCTTGCTTGCACTATCCTGTGGTGTTTTCTTCGTATTCTTAGCAACCATTTCCAGATACTTTGGATAGTACGAAGATTGTTGAATGGCTTGAGTAATCAATTGTTTGGGAATAGCCATTCCAAACACTTCATTTGTTTCACCTTTCGAGATAAACTTGAGATTTCCTAGCAGAAAGTCATCTCCTGGAAGATGACAAGGAGACTCATGTCTTTTATGTACATCACTGGTGCTCCCCAGATAGTAGATTATCATCTTAGTGAACCGCCCGTAAGGAATGAGGAGAGGAACTTCTTTCTTCTTAGGGTCTTTCAGACTGGCTTTATGACTTGCCTTGTGTGAGAAGAATGTCTAAATCCCTTGAGTAAACTCTTCCCATAACAGTTCTGCATGATCAACATTAGTTTGAGTGACAATGCCCCACAACATTTGTAGCACTGGGTGTCTTGGTTTGTCACTACCAGATGTCTTTCCGGTTAAGCACTGGTTAATCAGTGTTAGAATTGCTCTCCATGGCTGATATACATAATTCACACGTATATTAGAGACAAATTCTACAGGTTCAGGGTACCCCAGCTGATTTACAAAGTCAATCACCGTGTCACCAGTCGAAGGTAACTCAAATGGGTGAGCTGGGTCGACAGGAGTTATATCTAAGGCCTTTCTAAAAAGATCAGCACTTAGATTGAACCATTGTTTATCAACTTGACAGCAATAAAACCCAATCTTCTCGTCATACTTCATAGAGTTCCAGAACTGCTGAATGTAGACGGCAGGAACACTAGCAGAGGCAGAGAACGCTCTGAAGAAGTTGGTGTTACGCAAGATGTCCACAGATATATGAAAGATGAGGTTCTTCTATATCTTTTGAGCATCGAAAAGTAGATTGCTTTTCCCGTTTGTAACCATTAAGAGCGAGGTACAATCTGCTCATCTGTTCTTGTTAGTGCTTGAGTGGGAACATTTTGCTCTGCCATTGTATTTTGCATAAGAGTAAGTAACAAAGGAAACAAGCATGGCAGAGAAACGATGTTAGAGAGGAGTCATGACATGCCTCGACTGATTAAGGCAGAATTATCCAACATGATCAATTACATGTTAACTAAGCCCGGATGGGTGTTAGAAATGTAACTTGGTCATTGGAATGGGTCTCGATTGATTGATGGGCTTAATGGGTCAAATTTTTGAAAATAAGCCCAAACCGCCGCCTAGCAATTAGACAACCCGCTGTGAGGTGGATTGAGCAAACCGCCACGAGGAAATAAAATTTGAAAAGGGCGGGTTGATTATTTTAATATTTATAAAATATTTGACCAAACCGCTGCGTGGCAGCGGATTACCTGAACGAATAAAATAATACAAATTAGGGCAACCCGCCTTCATCAAACCGCCATGAAGCAACTCGCCACAGTTGATAATAAATATCGACGTGGCGGGTTGACTATTTTAATAATAAAATATAAATTTCAACCAAACCGCTGCCATGCGGCGGTTTCCCTGAAATAATAAAATATTATTAAACGCAAACCGCCACCAAGCATCTAAGCAACTCGCCATGTTGAAAGACTACTTATGAATCAAAACACATTCTCATTTGGCAAACCTAAACACAACCTAAAGCATTCCTAATCTTTTCTACGCATCAGATACACACTAGCAACATCCCTAACCACAAACCAACGGCTTATGACTTTCTAATAGTCAAACCGCCACCTAGAAATCGCATAAGGCACACATATGTTTGCAAAATGGATAAACAGATATATATATACTTGATCACAAGCCCATTCCGCACCTTTCCCCTCAATCAATTTCAGTTTTCAAACAACTTATAATTTTCGAACCCTAAATTTGAAATCTAGCTATTATGCTCATTTTAATGTGTTTAAATTCGATTCCTTGAATGTATGTATACATTAACATGCATAGAACAAGATTTGATGATTACCTTTGCAAGAAAAACACTTAAAATCAAAGATTGGGAAACTTTTCTTGGCGGCGAGTTGCATGCGAGTGTGTGTGTGTTTTTTTTGTTTGACCAAATTTTTGAAAGTTTGACCATGGGCAACCCGCCGCCTCCTTTTATACTCTAACTTTTGAAATTTGGCAGATTCAGTCCTTGTGGTTTCTATCTTCTTTTATTTTCATGTTTAAGCATTCCTAAGGTTGTCCAAAGTTTGAGTCTTGGCAGATTTAGTTCCTATTGATTAAAAACTAGGAGACATGTAGCAATTTGCATTAAAGTCCCTAAGCATTATACCCATAGACATTTTTGGCCCTTTGAGTTAAAATTAATTAACTCCCCTTCAAACACTAACCTATTAGAATACCAAAGCATTATCTTAACAGATTTTAACTTAGGTGGTTCATTTACTGACCAAATTTTCAACACTCCTAAACAGTCATGGAAGATCCTCCCAATCACTTCTAATAGACATCAGTGTGATGAGGTAAATTTTCAATTTCTCAAATTCACTCTCCCCCTCAAACAATGACCCGTTTTCTATTGAAAGAGCTGCAGTCGTTGATTGAGATGTAAAATTTACGCGCACACCCATAATGTATGGATTTTAAGTAATCCATGCCCCGACAGCTACACGGGTTGCAATCTGAAGTAATTGCAAACCATTTAGTAATTCCAAATGACTTAAAATATTTACTAAGCCCCCCCTTTATATATATATATATATATATATATATATATATATAAAAGGATACACGAAGGCACTTCATTTACTCATCTTCTCCTTCTTGAAGGCGTCTGAGAGTTTCAGGAGTCAAACTCTTCATGCCCAGGCGTGGAAGAAGAAATTCGAACCGTTCTCTTGGTAATGCTTTTGTGAGAATGTCCGCAAGTTGATAGTTCGTTTCCACGAAGTAGAGTTCAACCACTCTATTTTCCACTTGCTCTCGGATGAAATGGTGACGTATGTCGATGTGTTTTGATCGAGAGTGCTGGACATTGTTACAGCAAAGAGCAATTGCACTTTTGTTATCACAGTACAGAGGAATTTTATTGAAGTCAAATCCGTAGTCTTTGAGCTGTGATCGCATCCAAAGGATTTGAGCACAACATCCAGACATGGCAATGTATTCAGCCTCTGTTGTTGATATTGCAGTGCTTCTTTGCTTCTTTGATGACCAGCTAACCAATCTATCTCCAAGAAACTGAGCACTTCCCGACGTACTTCTTCTTGAATCTTGACATCCCGCATGATCCGCATCTGCATAAGCTGTTAGTGACATGGCGTTGTCTTTCGGATACCAAAGACCCATGTTAATGGTTCCTTTCAAGTACCGAAAGACACGTTTGATAGCTTCAAAGTGCTTTTTGGTAGGCTTAGCCTGATATCTAGCACACATGCATACAACGAATACAAGGTCTGGTCTACTGGCTGTAAGGTACATTAGGGAGCCAACCATTCCTCTAAATCGAGTTTGGTCAACTGGAATCCCCATGAGATCCTCGTCCAGTTTCAATCGATCCACCATTGGTGTATCGACAGGGTCAGAGAGATCCATTCCATATTTCTTTAAGGTTTCGAGAGCATATTTTGCTTGGTTAATAAAGATGCCTCTAGGACTTTGAGAAACTTGTAGTCCTAAGAAAAACGACATTTGTCCCATCATTGACATCTGAAATTTGGAGCTCATTTCTTTGGAAAATATGTGACACGCATTATGATCTGTTGAGGCAAAAATGATGTCATCTACGTATATTTGAACAAGTAGAATATGTTTGCCTGATTTGCGTGTGAATAACGTTGGATCCACGGCACCCTTGAAGAAATTGTTGGCCAAAAGGAACTTTGATAGTGTGTCATACCACGCCCTTGGTGCCTGCTTTAGCCCATAAAGAGCCTTCTTCAGACGATAAACGTGAGTAGGATTATCCTGGTCTTCAAATCCTTCAGGCTGACTGACAAAGACTTCTTCTTGAAGATCACCATTCAGAAAAGCAGTTTTGACATCCATCTGGTAGATGATCATATTCTTGGTTGCAGCATTGGCAATGAATATTCTGATGGCCTCTATCCGTGCAACTGGAGCAAACGATTCTTCAAAATCAATACCTTCCTCCTGACGATATCCCTTTGCAACTAACCGAGCTTTGTTTTTCAGTACATCACCATATTCATCAAGCTTCACTTTGTAGATCCACTTGAGAGCGATAACCATAACATAAATTGGGCGAGGTACTAATTCCCATACTTCAAGTCGATCAAATTCATGAATTTCATCTTGCATGGCTTGAAACCAGCAGTCTTCTATCACGGCCATTTTGAAGTTCTTGGGTTCGACTTTGACATTCAGTATGCGGAAACAAGCACACAAAAGCATCGGATACTAACTGTTTTCTGTTGATACAGGGACGAGAGGGATTGCCAACGAGATGTTACCCAGAGACGATCTATGTTCCATCTCTGATATGATCTGGAGGGTAGTTATCATGGGTCGGAGTTCCACTGCCCATCAATTCCCTGATGATGATTGTGCCGAACACTTGATCCTCCAGAACATAGGTTATGTGAGGGATTGAGGAACATCATGAATGATTGGGGTGTCTTCTGGAATTTCTTGGTGTTGGATTGGAAGATGACGATTGGATGTTGACGATGAGGCACTTGTTGACGGTGCATCTTGTGCAATTGTTGTAGACAAAGATGTACCTGGTGGGGCCACTTGAGCATTTACTTCAGTAGCAAAAGGTACTTGTTCATCAACAGGAGATTGTTCAATGTGTTCATCAAACATCGGTTGAAATAACATTTCCCGCTCTTGTCGGTTAGGGAAGGAGCAAGCCCTGATTTGAGTTGACCAGAGGTCATTATGACAGGTACGGGTCCTGAACTTATACGTACAGGAGCCATTGTCTGAGCCATCTCATCGAAGGTGACGTGAATTGTTTCCATTAATCGACGAGTTCTCTTGTTGTAGATCCTATAGCCCTTCCTGCTAGGAGCGTACCCAACGAAAATTCCAATCATGCTTTGGCCTTGCTAATTTTGCCTAGATTTCACTATCATTCGTAGGATATCACAGATCACCAATACTCGTAAGAAATTGTGATGATCAATATTCTTCTTCTCATGCACAAGCACATACGGGGATTTGTAATGACGAATGAATTAGTGATCGGTTTTGTGTATAACAGGCAGTGGCTACAGCTTCTGCCCATAGAAACATGGGAGCTTTCGAGAATATCATCATGGTTCGAGCTGCTTCCACCAGTGTACGATTACGTCTTTCAACAACGCCATTTTGTTGAGGAGTTCTCGGAACCGACTTTTGATGAGTTATGCCAACACCTTCATAGTATGCCGACAGAGCTTGGTTGACGAATTCTGTTCCATTATCTGTGCGGATGAATCGGACAGTTTTGTTGAGGCCAACCTGTATTTGCTTAAGAAAGTTAGTGACAAACTCTGGTGTTTCATCCTTTGACCTCAAGAATTTTACCCATGTGAATCTTGAATAGTCATCCACGATGACTAAGATGTATTTCTTTCCTTTAATGCTCTCGACTCTCATTGGACCGCACAGATCCATGTGAAGGGTATGAAGAACTTCCATATTTGTGTTTTCAGATTTTGGTCTGTGGGAGAACTTCTTGCTTTTTCCAAGTTGACAGGCTGAGCAAAGATGATCCTTTTCAAACTTCAATCTGGGTAGGCCTCTCACCAGATCTTTTCGAGCAAGATCATTTATCGTGCCGAAGTTTAAATGGTTTAAACGACGATGCCACAACCATGATTTGGATTTGGAAGCTTTGGACAGCAAGCATATCGGAGAAGACTTCATCATTTCATCAATCGATATCGTGTACAAATTGGTGCCACGACTACCTTTAAGGATATCTGTACCATTAAGATCACGAACAAAGCATGTATGCTTTCTGAAGGCCACTTCAAGATCAGAATCACAAAATTGCCCTACAGAGAATAGATTGTGTCCAAGTCCTTCCACGTAGTATACCCTTGAGATCACACTATCACCCATAACATAATCTCCATAACCCATGATAGCTCCTAAGTGGTCATTCCTGAATCTGACCGACCCGATGGAACTTTACTACAAAATTCATGAGCTGTTGAACCGATTCCCGACCATATGTTTGGAGCAGCCCGAGTCCAGATACCAAAGCATGACCTGTACGACCTGCATTTGAAAACATTCGAGTTTGGAGAGTTTGGAATATCGGTTCCCCAATTTTTGTTGGGGTCCTTTTGGTTAGCATTTCTCCTAAGGCAAATTTCTTTCCCGTGGGTCTCCATTGAGAACCACAATCAAGTTTTCCTAAGGTAAGTTTCTTTCCTGTGGGTCTCCATTGATAACCAATATCTGTAAATAGTTTCCCCGTAGCTTTCCAAACCCTTTGGGTTTTGGACAAACTGTTGTCAGACAGTTTGCTTTTTGGTTTCCAGATCTGTTTGGTCGTGTTTAAACTGTTATCAGACAGTTTGCCTTTTGGTTTCCAGATCTGTTTCTCGTTATGCAAGACAATTCTAACTGTGGGTGTAGCATTCACAGAATTCAAGACATTAACAACACACATTCCATTACTTGCAGAGTTTACAGATTCAGAATTCGAATTAATTACAACACGCTTAGAGCTAATGCTAGAATCAACCCGATTCATTTTTTTCCAAACTGACCTATTTGTCCTAAGGCGTACTTCTACTTCCTTCTTATTCTCCTTCTTCGCAGGCAGGGTCCTATTTTTCTTTGTAATGCTTCTAGGCTTTGACCCGCTTGCTTCAGTGGAATCGTTTACTCCTGTATAGGAAAGCACAGGGATATAAGTCAGTTGAACTCGTTGGTGCACTTTTTGTTTCTGTGTGTTGCTAGAAGAAGTTCCTGGTTTATCACTAAACTTAACTTGCTTTTTCCTAGTAACAGGGGTAGAGGGAGCCTTGTTATCTCTTTCATTGAAATTTTTTGGGCAAGTGCCAATCACACATTCTAACAATTCCTGAGATAACTTAGTGTATCGGCAAGCATAGTTAAGTGAACTATCCAGTGGTTTAACTGCTCTAGCTTCCTCTACAATCTCCCTAACTGTTTCTACACTCTCCTTAAGATGGCCGATATAGTTTAAATGAGCACTCCTATTGTTCTTAAGGGGATGAGGGATGGGTTTTACGTCTATGGCATACATGCCAGGAGCAAGAACTTTTGGTCATGAACTACAGTCACTGGTGAAACAAAGGGGCCTTTGCTTCGCAATTGAGCTTTTAGACTCTCAATCTCATTTAACATGGTAGATGTCTTTTCACTTGTGTGAGTACGCAAGATCTTAATTGAATCAAACAGTTCCTTGTAATGTTGTTTAACCTTTTCTAATTCTAATCTATCGCAATTATTTTGTTCAATAAGTGCGGTAACATCTACAGCACTATAAGGCTCACGACTTCTGGCTTTCACATTAGTGACTATATCTTTCAAGTGTCCAATCACGTTATCCTTTTCTTGAATCTGATGTTCGAGGTTCTTGATTTTAAAGAACGATCTGAAATCAGGAGCTTCCGGTGATGCTTGTGATTTTTTATTATCAAAACTTTCTTGAAGATGTTGATACTTTAATTGCAGATTTAGGTATTCCCTTTCTAGTTTTGAAATAAGTTTTGACTCATCATGAACTTTAGACACATCAGCTTCAAGATCTAGACAACGTGATTTTGCCACATCATACAGCAGTTGAGTCGACAAACAATTAACAATCAGATTCTCATTTTCAATGAGAAGGTTTTTCTTTTCAATTTCAGCACATTGCTTGTCCACAGCATTCTGATCCACTTCGTCATTCATTTGATCAAAAATTTCTTCCATTACTTTAACTTCCTTAAAGAGGGCAGTTTGAACTCCAACAAAGTGTTCTTTAAGAGTTTTGAAAAATGGAATAACTTCAGTGAGGTAACATCTTTTCGTTTGCTCAAAACCTCTTTCCCCCTCTGTCAGGCCTGATGGGGTGATTCTAGTTTTGCAAGTTTTGTCAAATTCAGTAAAAAGTTGTGTGAGTACATAAAGATTAATCTTCACTTGACTTTTTGTTGGAAGAATTCTGGGGACAAGCTTGACAGGAGTATTGGGTGGATACACTGTCAATGTTGAAATTGGTTTTCGAGCTAGGGTCTCAGCCCCCCCCCCCCCCTTTTTTTTTTTTTTCTGTTGTCATCTATGGACCAAAATATCTGTTCTGGGGTCAGATTTCTTTGGGGAGCAAAGGTTGCAAGAAGGTTCTCTTTTGCGTAATCAGGGGGAGAAATCCTAATTTTATTTTCCACACATAGGGGGCTTTGCATTTTTAACAGCATTCTTTTCCTAGTTATCTCAGCTAACTCACGTGTATCCTCTGAATCATGTATGACAGTGGGTGTATGATTGGTCGTGACAGGCATATGACCATTACACACAGCAGACTGAGCGTGTCTTTTATAGCCTATTGCAACCTTGTGCTTTTCATCATAAAATGATTTTGGTTGACACAACATGTGAACTGTTTGAGCCGACTGACCCTGTTTGTATAATCTATCTTCAATCTTATCTTTTATCTTCTTTAAGTCAAAAAACTCTTCAAGGAATTTGTTCTCCTATTGTTTAAAAACCATTTTCAAAAGTTATACTTCTTCTGTCTTTGACTTATAATGGTCAACTGTAGAACAAAGGATTATTTTTGAGCTGAATAAGTTCAATTTTATAAGAAGTTTCCTTTCATATTCGGTCCGAATGCTTATTCTCATTGCTCATCAATTTTCTTTCACTATCAGTTAACTCAAACTTTGGCCCGTTTTTTCATATTCCCCGACCAGTTCCTTATATCTCGCAAGTTTCAGAGTCACTGAGTCATTCATTAACATATCTTGTCTATTTTGTTAATCAATTTTGTACACCCTTTTCATGCATTCATCAGTATAAAGACATTAGTTGCATCATTTCGTTCAGAAGATTGCGTTACATGGTACTACAGGTTCTTCGTTGTCATCGCACATACCTGATATACGAATAATATTACTATCACTCGTATAGTCAGCATCAGAGTCAACAACGTAGTTGTGTTGTACATCGTTTTGCATCTCGTGTACATCATGAACTCACCATATTGTCTACAAGGCATCATGAGCTATTACCTCAAGTGGATTTTCGAGATGTATGATGCCGGCTTCATCGTTAATTGGATCTTCAAGAAGTGAGGGCTAGACATGAACATGGGTCGTGTCATGGGACCCTCATCTACTTCAGAGTCTAATGCATCACATTCATCACTTCAAAATTTTGATCCAGCGATATTTGCCAAATCATTCTCGGTTGAATCATCCACATCATCATCAACGTTGGTAACCTGTTCCCCTGCAAGAAACAACGACTGTTCTTCATCCAGAACTGCTCCATTCTCCTGGGCTTGCATTAGTAGCATCTTGTCCTTGAAGTAGTTTGAATCTTGAAGTCGCTTTGGCCTTGGACATTCACGTGCTATGTGCCCTAGTCCGTTACAGTTGTAGCACTTGATGGGTTTCACTTGACCAGGATTAATCATGCCTCCTCTGTTCGGAGGGGGGTGGGCTCCTACATTTCCCGCCACACCATTTCCTCTCGCATTGTTTCTTTGAAATGGTCTTCCTTGATTAGTTGCATTGTATCTTCCACGGATATCTTGAACCACAACTTTCCCGTCTTGAACCATAGCTTGGTTCCTTGCATTTGATGAAGCTCTTAGTTGATTGTTTGTTTGAGGAAGATGTGATTTGTATGATTGAGTGAGGAGGGCAAGTGAGTTGGTTAAACTTTCAATCAGGTTTTCTGTTGAAGAACTTCCTGAGTTCATTTGAAAGTTGTCAGAAGGACATGGTTCTGTTGAGTTTGGAGACTTGGATGATTGTGTTGGATACTGCTGAGTTGAGGCGTCCGACACTAGTGCCAAAGGATCAGTATTTGGTTGACCGAACCTTTCCATCATAATTCTGTTCTCATTAGCATGCACCTCATGTTGTATTAGTAGGCATACAACTGATCCACTGTTTGACTCTTCAAACTCATTAAGTTTTACTTCAGTTATGAATCTACTCCACTCAGGCAACATGTTGGTTCACAAAGTTTGAGATAAGTGCATCCTATACATGGTCATCTTGATTTTCTCATGTCCATTAATGAGCTTCGATAAACCTAACGTAGTATCCTTGAATGCCTTCCTCCTTTGATTTGACGGAATGTTCATATCATCTATAACTGAGATTCCCCTGTCATCCTTTGTTAGCTCAGAACCTTTCCAGAATCATCTTCACATTTTCCAAAAGTCCTTTGGCGTCATATAGTGATTGTGAGTAGATAGATTCCTTATGGTATAACCCTGAGATAGTAGTATTGGGTTTCACGAATGTCTACATTATACCTTTCTTTTTCTTCAGCTGAAAGGTCGTTAAGGACTCTAGCACGTACTGGACCTTGTTGAACTGCACCCTCAGTTCCTCCAGTAATAACATCTGAAACCGTTCCCATCTGAAATGGTCCTTCTTTAATTGGGGGGGGGGGGGGGGGGGGGGGGGGGGGGACTTCAATAATATTCTCTCCCATATCCTTCCTAGACAGTAACAGACGAATACGTTGTTGCCAAGATTCAAAGTCTGTTCTGTCAAGCATAGGTGGGCGTGTATCAGAACCTGCATACTGGATGTCTTCTTGCATTCTAGACATCTTGTATTATTATGATATGATATGTTTTGATCGATCAATGATTAGTGAGTGTACGTTAAAAGTGGTGAGGTTAATGTGTACGTGTTTTGTTTTAGTGATATTGAATCCCGAGTTTGAAGTGTTCAAATCTTGAGGAAGAAGCTCAACTCGCCGCCAAAGGCTATCAAACCGCTGCAAAGAAGTAAGTAACCCGCCGGTGGAATTTTAAGGCAACTCGCTGAACACAACTCGCTGCCAAGCAACCCGCCGCGAAGAGTTAATCAACCCGCCGCGAAGAATATTTTGATCAAACCGCCGTAGAGTTTTCAAACCGCCAGAGTTTCCTTAAGGAATTAGTTATTTAAACTATTCAACCCGCTGACAACCTGGTCAAACCGCTGTGTATTAACAACTCGCCTCTTTGAGCAACTCGCCGCCTATTCAACCCGCCGGTAAGCAAACCGCTGCTTAGTAACAACTCGCCGCTTTAGCAACTCGCCACTCAAGCAACCCGCTGTGTGTCAGAGAGTTGGTAACCTACTAAATAAAATACTATTTTTCACCAAACCGCCGTAAAGAAATTCTGGCAACTCTCCACGAAGAACAACGACGTTTTTCACACAAAATCACCTATAAATCACCCTTTTGAACGATTTTGCTTGATTTCGATTGCGCACACAATACCACAAGGTAATATCAACTAGAAACCACCCAAATTCTTCATCATTTTACAAACCCCAAAATTCCGGAATCTTAAAAAAACGAGCATAAAACTTACTATGGCACAACTTTTTCGAAGCTAAATCAAGCACAAATTCGCACAATACACACTACTAATCATCACCATAAGCTCTATACCAATTGTGGTATATCGTTATATCATAACACTGGTTCGATTCTTGATCGGCTAGTTTTTTTAGAGAGAGAAACACTAGAGAGAGAATAGTTAGAGAGAGAAAGTGTATCTTGTAATGCTTATTTTTCTTACTAGCTTGCTCTTCCAAGTCGGAAGAGACTATAAATTAGTACTTAAAATAATACCGGGTATTAGTACCCGGCTTAATACCGAAAATCATACTATTAACTATTAAACTACAAGCTATAATAAACAATAAAATACATGGGGTGACCGAGTCTTTTTCTTCATATTCTAACAGAAAGTTTAAAGATAAAGCAGGAAGAACAATAAATAATCCAACAACAAGACCCAAAACCCTAACCGGCCTTCACGACGGCGTCACCAATAACATGTGACGCTGTCACCGTGACATTTTTCGCGTAGTTGTAGATTTTCTCGTTCTGAATGTGTGGGCTATTGAATTGTCGAAATCCGAGTTCGTATGAAGAAGTTATGATCAAAACAATATCTGGTACTTCACGCGCGCGTCGAATGATCATCTTTATCTAGAATCTTCTAGGGTTTCTTTACGTCGGCTACGTTATGACATCGTCGCCAAATCTCTGACGCCGTCACTAAAAAGATCACGACGGCGTCGCTTTATACCTGCGACGCCGTCTCCACGTTCTGTAAGCAACATTCTTTATGAATTTGGTGAAGGTCCGTAATCTTGTCCGTTTCTTCTCCATATGAGCCCAAGTCACATGTATTTCCTCTAAATGACTTCCAAATGCTAAATACCTGAAAATGAACGATTAAGTACCTATTTTGGGCATAAATGCACGATTTAGGGGGTTAAATGACCCTGAAAAAGTGTATAAAATGACACCTCATTAAATACCCCTACACTTGGGATTTGCTTGTCCTCAAGCAAATAGGCTTTTCTACCTAGACAATAGCAATATGAGGGTCATTTAACCTACTCTTTAAAAGTATTTTACAACACAACCTTCTAGACCTTGTAATTAAAAGCACGAAAAGTATATACTAGCACCTCACATAAGTGTTTGGGATTCTCCCGTTCACTCGAGTGTATAATAAATTATAACATATGGGGGAAACGGAAAATCAACACGCATTACCTGTCATAGCATATAAATTACCATAGGCTTGGTAAAGGATCAAACCTCCACCGCTAGG